>CALYLW010000949.1:288741-387460 GCA_944989445.1 Ampullaceana balthica | reverse complement strand
CTCGTTCGTTTTCTTCCTGTCTTCTCTTATTTTCTCGTTCGTCTTCTTCCCATTGTCTCCACTTGTCTATTACGTATTTGTTTAACTCCTGCCCCTCTAACTGTAACTTTCTCCCCGTCTCCCTAAAGTCCGCCATTATTTTATCGATATCTTGTGTTTTTTTACTTCTCGTTTCCATTGTTCCTTATTGTTCGTTTATATATGACAGGTATGCTATATCTAATTATATATATTATATTATATATATATTATTTAACAGATCAATCTTACTATAGCACACTTCCCCAATTTAACACTATTTTATAAGTAATTAAGTACGTACTTACTGTGGGTTATATTTCAGACATAATATCCATATACAATGAAAGTCCCATTACACAATAAATATCCATTCGTAAGGAGTTCACAAAGTCACACTTTTTGTAGTTTCCTTGTCACTTAGTAATGTTTTTCTCCACCTTGAATAGCTTCTCGAACTTGTCCCGATTTGAACTGTGGTGCTGTGGGTCGTCTCGGCTCATCAGGGTCCCACTGTAGCTGGGGCGGGATGGTTGGTTCTGCAACTTGACCTCCCGGTACAGTTTGTAATCGTCTTCTCTCGTAGTTGGCACCGTCTGGTTCCGATGTCGTTGTTTTGCTGGTTCTGGTTCGAGGTATCTCTTGTAGTTGGTGTTCTTGCTGGTAATGTTCCGTACGGGACTTGCTAGGCCTCGTCTATCAGAGAATCCGCTGATACGTTGATCGTTGCCCTTGTAAGACGTATGCCCTACGATGGATACAGTAGTCTGTATCAGAGGCGCTGTACTGAAAAGTACAGGCGCACATACCGCTGTGCTGATGTGGTTCCGTCCCATCTCTCGTAGTGTTTGGCGGTGCTAGGCAATCCAGAGACAATTCGGGCCCCCATGTTAAGTCTCTATGTTAGGTGGATTGTACCTTGCTCTCCGCTACACACAACATACACAAGAGATGACACAAGTCTGTGTAACGATGCAATGTTTATTCTACTATATACACTGTACAACTGGCTGTCTTGCCTTGACATCAATACTTATATATATAACTGCTGTATGCTCAAGCATGCCCTCGGTCCGACCCGACCGCTTCTGGCGACGTTAACTCAACTCTCTGTGTTACTGCAACCCTGCAGCTCCCCGGTCTATCCTGACCGGTCTGACCGCACAACACTGTGCGAACTACCCAGCTTTCGGCCACACCCCGCACTCGTCTCGACTACTCTCTTATATACCCCCCAACTGGTCTCAACGACCCTGACGTGTCCCGTGTGACCAGAAGCTCACTCAGACATTATTCCCGTGATAGGAGTTCATACCCGTCAACAACGCCTTGACCCGACTCCAACACTGGCTCACAACAATCTCACAACAATCTCACAACAATCTCACAACAATCATTCGCAGTGATTCTCATACCCTGACAGTAAGACTGATGGTTACAGGGGACAGTTGGATATCTTGGTAAGACTGATGGTTACAAGGGACAGTTGGATATCTTGGTAAGACTGATGGTTACAGGAGACAGTTGGATATCTTGGTAAGACTGATGGTTACAGGGGACAGTTGGATATCTTGGTAAGACTGATGGTTACAGGGGAAAGTTGGATATCTTGGTAAGACTGATGGTTAAAAGGGACAGTTGGATATCTTGGTAAGACTGATGGTTACAGGGGACAGTTGGATATCTTGGTAAGACTGATGGTTACAGGGGACAGTTGGATATTTTGGTAAGACTGATGGTTACAAGGGACAGTTGGATATTTTGGTAAGACTGGTGGTTACAAGGGACAGTTGGATATCTTGGTAAGACTGATGGTTACAGGGGACAGTTGGATATTTTGGTAAGACTGATGGTTACAAGGGACAGTTGGATATCTTGGTAAGACTGATGGTTACAAGGGACAGTTGGATATCTTGGTAAGACTGATGGTTACAAGGGACAGTTGGATATCATGGTAAGACTGATGGTTACAAGGGATAGTTGGATATCTTGGTAAGACTGGTGGTTACAGGGGACAGTTGGATATCTTGGTAAGACTGATGGTTACAGGGGACAGTTGGATATCTTGGTAAGACTGATGGATACAGGGGACAGTTGGATATCTTGGTAAGACTGATGGTTACAGGGGACAGTTGAATATCTTGGTAAGACTGATGGTTACAAGGGACAGTTGGATATCTTGGTAAGACTGATGGTTACAAGGGACAGTTGGATATCTTGGTAAGACTGATGGTTACAGGGGACAGTTGGATATCTTGGTAAGACTGATGGTTACAGGGGACAGTTGGATATCTTGGTAAGACTGATGGTTACAGGGGACAGTTGGATATCTTGGTAAGACTGATGGTTACAGGGGACAGTTGGATATTTTGGTAAGACTGATGGTTACAGGGGACAGTTGGATATCTTGGTAAGACTGATGGTTACAGGGGACAGTTGGATATCTTGGTAAGACTGATGGTTACAGGGGACAGTTGGATATTTTGGTAAGACTGATGGTTACAAGGGACAGTTGGATATCTTGGTAAGACTGATGGTTACAAGGGACAGTTGGATTATTTGGTAAGACTGATGGTTACAGGGGACAGTTGGATATCTTGGTAAGACTGATGGTTACAGGGGACAGTTGGATATCTTGGTAAGACTGATGGTTACAAGGGACAGTTGGATATCTTGGTAAGACTGATGGTTACAGGGGACAGTTGGATTTCTTGGTTAGACTGATGGTTACAGGGGACAGTTGGATATCTTGGTAAGACTGATGGTTAAAAGGGACAGTTGGATATCTTGGTAAGACTGATGGTTACAGGGGACAGTTGGATATCTTGGTAAGACTGATGGTTAAAAGGGACAGTTGAATATCTTGGTAAGACTGATGGTTACAAGGGACAGTTGGATATCTTGGTAAGACTGATGGTTACAAGGGACAGTTGGATATCTTGGTAAGACTGAGGTTTACAGGGGACAGTTGGATATCTTGGTAAGACTGAGGGTTACAGGGGACAGTTGGATATCTTGGTAAGACTGATGGTTACAAGGGACAGTTGGATATCTTGGTAAGACTGAGGGTTACAGGGGACAGTTGGATATCTTGGTAAGACTGAGGGTTACAGGGGACAGTTGGATATCTTGGTAAGACTGATGGTTACAAGGGACAGTTGGATATCTTGGTAAGACTTATGGTTACAGGGGACAGTTGGATATCTTGGTAAGACTGATGGCTACAGGGGACAGTTGGTTATCTTGGTAAGACTGATGGCTTATACAGGCATAAGTTTATCATCTACATTTATCTAGCTGAGTTTTAAAAAAATTCTATGCTATGAAGATCATAAAACCAATTTCAGGGAATAACAGAGACTTGAGATTATACTGAACAGATTTCTTGCAACATTCCTGCAGGAAACAAGGTCTCTAGTCTGTAGTGTTTAGATAAATGTTGTGGTCATTTGTTGGTCATTTGTCAAAAATAGTAATTGGTAAGTCAGTTTGAAAGGCATCTGTTTGCAGACAACTAAAAACTAAAATTGATGGGAGTAAAAAAAAGGCAGAACAAATCAGTGATTTACATGCTAGAACATGTCAACTATAAAATATTTTAAATTCATATGTGCTTGGCAGTCTAAGTTTCTTTTACTTAAAATTTATATGTGATTGGCAGTCTATGTTTCTTTTACTTTAAATTTATATGTGATTGGCAGTCTGTTTCTTTTACTTTAAATGTATATGTGATTGGCAGTCTATGTTTCTTTGACTTTAAATTTATATGTGATTGGCAGTCTATGTTTCTTTTACTTTAAATTTATATGCGATTGGCAGTCTATGTTTCTTTTACTTTAAATTTATATGTGATTGGCAGTCTATGTTTCTTTTACTTTAAATTTATATGTGATTGGCAGTCTATGTTTCTTTTACTTTAAACCTCTTCTTAAATTCTCCATTTTTGCAAATGAAGATATTTTGAACTTAGCACCTAAAGAAAAAAAAAGAACCAAAAAAAAACAACAAAACAAATAAAAGTTAAAATGTAAATATTTGTCCAACAGGTAAATAATGCTGGGATCATAGCGCTTGGAGGAATCCAAAAGGCTTCATTAGAACAATATGACAGAATTATGAACACAAATGTCAGGTACGATTATGTATATTATGTGACATTTTGTTTCCAACAGTTCAACATTGACCTATGTTTACTTTTTGTTTTCTGATTTTTTCACACAATAAATTTTTCATTGACATTTTAATCAACCCATTAACTTTGAAAAGATTGTGTTGAAATAAAATATGGCTGTCATTCTAGGTATTCTTTATAAAATATGGCTTTCCTTCTTGGTATTCTTTATTAAGTCTAAGACAGGAGATAAGATAACCAATAAAACTCTTTAAAAAAATTGTGTGTATTTGTATAATAAAAAATACAAAGCTGTATTTAAAATTAAAGTTTTACCTGTGAAACTATGACATAAAAAATTTAAACCCCTATTCATTCTCTATGATATTCTCTATGTTACAGATCAATGTTTCATATGACCCAACTTGCCGTCCCATATCTGATTCAAACTAAAGGAAATATTGTCAATGTTTCCAGTATCAATGGATTACGTGCCGTGAGTCAACCTTTATTTAAAAGTTTTATTAGATAAAATAATCACTTTTGAACATGTTTAAGACAAATGAAATTTCACAAAGCTTTAAACACTTCAACATTGCTGTTATTTGATGCATAAATTGAAATTTGATTTTTGTCAACTTTTAAGTTTGCAGGAGTGTTGACGTACAGTATATCAAAGCATGCGATCGACGCCTTTACAAGATGTGTTGCCTTAGGTAGGTTGGTTCAAAGTTCTCCCATGAACTTTTTAGTGCCTAAACTATAAGATTTATTTTAGACCTGGGTAAAATTGTTCAAATGTTCTTGTTTTATGCAAGTAATTTCTTGTAACTTAGAAATAAAATTGAAAAGTACGTAATACTGGTCAATTTATAGAACAATATTAAGTTAATCTTTTAACCAATACTATGGTCATTATACTATTTAAGTAACTCTCTGTTTTATTTCCATTTGCATAAGTGTGTGGGGTATATTTCTTATGTCAGTCCAATTTTCACAATTTTAAAAATATTATTTTAAAGTAAAACGGAAACAAATTTATAATAAAGTAAATGAAATACAACTCTGCTTGATACTTTTGTTCTTTTAGATTTAGCAGACAAGAAAGTCAGAGTCAATTGTGTCAAGTAAGTGTTTCATTTGGTGTTAAACTTGTTATAAGGGCCATCCATATATTACGTACGCAAATAATTCATATTTTTGTACCCCCCTCCCCCCTGTTGCATCCCGTACATTTTTGGGACCCCCCTTATGCGTACATACAAATTTGCTTACCCCCCCCTTTTTTTGGAAAAAAAAACAACTTTTAAGCCGGAGTCAGAAGATATTGGTTTTACTCTTTGAAGACATCCATAAATGACGTAAAACGCCTAAAAAGGGGGAGGGGGTCACGCATTTCTGACGAGGGGGGTGTTAAAAAAATGTGACGTCACATCAAAATGCGCACTAGAATATTTGAAAATGCGGCTTTTTGTCGTCATAGCTTTGGGGCCGTCCATCAATGACGTCCCGGGATTATGACCGATTTTTTTTCCCCCATCACGCGTCATTACTAAAAGTTAGACCCACACACATCCCCCCCCTTCTTTTCCAAAATTACGTCACAAAAATGCCCCTTCCCACCCAAAGAAAAATTGTTTTATTTGAAAATTAGCATGTTTCAAATCACTTTTTTGTCATTTAAGTATGTATTTAGTGTAAGGCTGCACTTTTACTTTAATAGCGTCACCCAACCCACGCGAAGCCCATGTAAAACGTCATTAAATAAATTGTAAACAAACAAATGTTTAAGTACAACTTTTATTTTAAGCTACGCGTTTTGATGTGACGTGACGTTTCTTAAACTACCCATCCCCTTCATCACAAATGGTCGACCCCCTCCCCTCCCCCTCTAGGTGAGTAAGGGGCCGTCCATAATGTACGTCACGGTATTTTTTGACAATTTTTTAACACCCCCCCTCCCCTTTGTCACAAACGGTCACAAATCTTGGACCCCCCCCCCTAAAGTACGTCACACTTTCGAACAAAAATGTCTTTTTTTATTAACAAAATAATTAAAATTTAATATAAAAAACACCGTGACATCACACATGGCCGGACCACCCCCCTTCCCCCCTGTCACAAACTGTCACACTTTCTTACTCCCCCTCCCCCCTCTGGAGCATGACGTACTTTATGGACGGCCCCTAACGTCATTTACGGACGGCTCCGAGAAAGGCCGTCCATCTTATCTTATCTTATCTTATCTGTTTACAGACACTCCTTCTATACAGAAGATTATTGCGTCCTACGCTTATCTATGGTTTGTGTTTAGTCCTGCATTTTTATTAGAGATTTAAATGTTGATAAAGTGTTGGTTTTCCTGCATTCTTCAGGCAACCCATTCCACGCCCGAATTCCGGACGGGAAGAAGGAAAACTTGTATGTGTTTGTTCTTGCATACGGAATAAGAAAGGTGTTTTTATCCTTATGTCTATCTGAGGGTTGTATTAAGTTATCTTTGTGTGTTGTATTTCTAAATTAGAATTAATTGCTTTATGTATGATTACTACTTTGCTTTTGGTTCTTCTATCCTCTAGTGTTTCAAGGTTTAATGATTTAACTAATGGTGTTATTCTTGTCAGTTTCGAATATTCTCCAGTAATGAATCTGGCAGCTCTTTTTTGAATTTGTTCTAGTTTATCAATGTTTTCTTTGGTGGATGGGTCCCATACAGAAGATGCATATTCTAGTACAGGTCTCACCAAAGTGAGGTAGCATTTTAGTTTTATATCTCTATTACATTTGTTAAAGTTTCTTTTTATAAAGCCTAAGGTTTTGTTTGATTTTTTAATAACTTCATTGACATGGGGATTCCATGATAGTTTCTCATTTATTAAGACTCCTAAGTATTTTGCATCTTTAGTTTGGGTCAGTTCTTTTCCATGAATGTAATATTTTGAATTTATTTGTTTCTTTTTCTTTGTTACTCTTAACAGTTGACACTTTTCTGGGTGGAAAGACATACTCCAGTTAGTTTCCCATTTTATCAATTCATCTAAGTCTTTTTGTAAAATTTTGCTGTCTTTTTCTGATTTAATTGTTCTATAGATTATACAATCATCAGCAAATAACCTAACTTTTGTACCTGTTGAGATGTTGTTGGGTAAATCATTTATATAAATTAAAAAGAGTAAGGGACCTAGCACAGTTCCTTATGGAACTCCTGAGTTAACCTTTATTGGTGCAGATTTAGATCCATTAATTATTACAGTTTGCTCCCTGCCCAAAAGGAAGTCTTGGATCCAGTGATGTAAGGAACCTGAGATTCCAAAGTACATAGTTAAGTTTTTTAAGTAAACTAAGGTGGTGAACTTTGTCAAATGCCTTTGAGAAGTCTAGTAATATTGTATCTATTTGATCATTTTTGTCTAAGCCTTTTGATAGTTCATCTATTAAACCTATTAATTGTGTTTCACATGATCTGTTTTTTCTAAAGCCGTGTTGATGTGGGCATAGGGCATTATATTTGTCAAGGTGGTTAACTATTCTACTATATATTATGTGTTCTAGTAATTTACAGGTGATACTAGTAAGTGATACAGGCCTGTAATTACCAGGGTCTGATTTATCCCCTTTCTTAAAGAGTGGAGTTACGTTAGCTAATTTCCAATCCTGGGGCACTTTACCCTGGTTTAGAGAGGCTTGAAAGAGAACTACAAGGATTGGGGACAGTTCATTGCTTAGTTCTTTTAATAACCTTGCAGGCAAATCATCTGGGCCAGTAGCTTTGTTTATTTTTAAGTTTTTTAGGAGTGAATGTATACCTATCTCATCTACAGTTATGTTACCTATTTCCTCCATTTTATTTAAATTTATTAAAATTTCCTTGTCGCCTGAAGCAGAAAAAGATGATGCAAAATATGTGTTAAGGATATTAGCTTTAGTTTCATTATCATTATAGGTTTTATTATTTGAGCCTTTTAGTGTGGCTATTCCTGAAGGTTCCATTTTTTTAGATTTGATAAAGGACCATAAGTTTTTATTGTTATCTTTGGTAATTACATTGTTTATATATTCATTTTGGAGGTTTCGACTAAGTTTTTGTGTCAAGTGTTTAATCTTTAAGTATTTTTTGTGTATCCTATATGAATAGGTAGCTTTATATTTCTTAAATAAGTTCTCTTTTAGTTTGCATAGCTTTTTCAATCTAGAATTGAACCAGCATTTGTTAATTTTATTTGATGTTAGTTTTGTTGGAACATTCTCATCCATTATAGTTTTTAGATTTGTTTTTATATCTTTCCAAATTTCTTCTACTGGGCTATTTGTGTTAAATTTACTTAGGAAAGTTTGTTGGAAGTTAGCCGCTGATTGGTGTAGTTTTATTGAATTACATTTATTCCAAAGATAGATTATTCTTCTAGGTATCTTATTAATTTTAGTTTTTATTGTATTGATGACCCTAACAATATCATGGTCGGACAGTCCTGGAATTATTTTATAGTCTAACACTAGTCCTGGTCTATTTGTTAGGAATAAATCTAGAGTTTTATTTTTCCTTGTTGCTGTTTTTACTATCTGTTCTAGGTTTATGTTGTTTATAGTGTCTAGGAAGTGTTCATTAATTTCTTTGTTAGTTTGATGGTTATCAATTGTATAATTTTTCCAATTTATATCTGGAAGATTAAAGTCCCCCATAATCCATAGAACTGCATTTTTATTATTCTCTTTTATGAAAGTTAATTGACTACAAAGATTGTTCATGTATTCTAGGTTTGTATTCGGAGGTCTATATATATTGCCTACAATAAGTGGGGATGAGTTTGGTGTAATTATTTTACAATAAATAAATTCTATATTAAAATTTGGCTGTGTAGTAATTTCTTCAGCTATGATATTTGATTTAATTGCAAGTAGCACTCCTCCATAATTGTCTGGTCTGTCTTTCCTAAAAATATTATAAATGGTGTTTAAAATCTCAGAGTTATATATGATGGGGTTCAACCAAGTTTCAGAACCAGCAATTATGTCTGGTTCTTCTGTTTCTATAAGTAGTTCTAAATCTGGAATTTTATTTTTTATGCTTTGGAAATTAACTATTAGTGTTTTGAGAATGTTTTGATGATTATTATTATTAGATTTTTTATGGGTAATTTTATGGGTTTGTGTGGTAGGTTTCATTTTATCTAGTGGTTTATTTATAAAAGGATTAGCCAAAACACTGTAAGAGTTTGTGGTGATCAGGTCCTTATAGTTAAATAAATCTGAACTGATTTGGGGCAACCCACAATGTATGCAGTGCCAAGATGCATATTTATTTCTTAGGCCTATTGCTATGTGCTTTGGTGTGTTAGAATGCAGGCATGCAATGTGGTACCATTCATTACAGGTGTCACGCTGAATGGTTCCTTGTTTGGTAGTGCATGCCTTAATACAAATTTGACATTTAGATGATACTGGGCCTGGGTTAAGTTCTATGTCGCCTGAGAGGAGCAAAATTAAGATTAAGTGTTTTTGTCTATATCTACATATTTTATGTTTCCATTGTTTGAAGGAGATTTCCTTTATTGTGCTTAAGATAGAGGTGTAGTCAGTGGGCTTTGTGTTGTGGTGGTTTGTAATTATTGATATATTACTCTGATTTTTAGGATGTTTGTTGTTCCATAAATGACGTCATGCGATTTTGGCAGATTTCTCACTCCCCCTACCCCCTCGTCACCACAAAAACTTAGACCACCTCTTCCAATATGACGTCACAAAGCTTTGCGCCCCCTTTCCCCATAAAAGCTGTATTTTCTATTTGAAAAAGAGCATGTTTAAAATCACTTTTTTCTCATTTAAGTATTTATTTAGTTTAGACCTGCATTCTAATATCGTAACACGTGTGACGTCATGTAAAACACCATGTAACAAATCAAAATTTTAAATTGCGAGTTTTGATTTGACATCACATTTCTCTAACACCCCCCCTCCCCCACGTCACAAATATGTAGACACCCCCCCCCTTTTTTCCCCTAGGTGCGTGAAATCGCCGTCCGGTTGTGTGTTTATAACGGCTAAGGCACTGGTGGGCGAAAGAGAAACTTCATCTAATTTCAAGAAATGAAATATAAATCAGACTAATTTACTTTAATAATGTGAAAACATTTGGTCTGAATCAAATATAATAACTTCCAAGTAATTAAAAGTTCAAAATTTCGTTTGCAATAAATTATAAAATATTATTGCATATCAGTCTTGACTCAGTCGGTCTCGAATGTCGTTTGCAGCCAGAGCGGTTTACGTTACTATGCTTAGAATTATGCAAATTAAATTTGTTGTGCGTACGTACACATTCAGTCGAGACCCCCCTCCTCCCGTACGCATGCATACACAAAATGCCGTAAATTTAAGACCCCCCCTCCCCCCTCCTTGCGTACTAGTATATGGATGGCCCCATAGTAGATCAGAATAATGGTTGTAAGTGAGTGTTTCATCTAGTGTTAAACTTGTCATAGCAGATCAGAATAATGGTTGTAAGTGAGTGTTTCATCTAGTGTTAAACTTGTTATAGTAGATCAGAATAATGGTTGTAAGTGAGAGTTTCATCTAGTGTTAAACTTGTTAAACTACTCGGATGTACCCAGATATGGCAAATAGTACATCTAACTACATTGTATTCGGATTTGGTACCCGGTAGAACATGTCTACCCAGTTTGTCCCTACTCAAAAGGATCTAGATGGATTTAATGTGAGTCCATCCATAAATGACATCAGAGGCCATACAACAAATGACATCAGAGGCCATACAACAAATGACATCAGAGGCCAACCACAAATGACATCAGAGGCCATCCACAAATGACATCAGACTTTTTTGGTGCAGATTATTACTCTCCCTCCTCTAAAACTTCAAAATCAAACATGACCAAAACTAATTCAGACACTTGACCACAGGCAATCACAAGCTCATGAGACCCCCCAGACACTTGACCACAGTCATCACAAGCTCATGAGGACCATCTCAGAGTGCAGTTGTTAACGAAAGACCTCTCATGACAATTAGTTTTGTATCATACCATCGTAAAAGAGAGTGGGCACAGTAATAATTAGTTTTGTAGCGTACCATCGTAAAAGAGAGTGGACACAGTAATAATTAGTTTTGTAGCGTACCATCGTAAAAGAGAGTGGACACAGTAATAATTAGTTTTGTATCGTACCATCGTAAAAGAGAGTGGACACAGTAATAATTAGCCTGACATTCTACATGTGCACAGTTGACTAATGTTTTTATTGACCATTTTCAGCCCTGGAGTAACTCATACAGAATTACACAAGCGTGCTGGTCTGAATGAACAGGAGTACCAGGCTGTGAGTCTTGCAACCTTGACCTTGAGTAGTTCTGAAATTCTTGTCAGATGTTCTGTCCTACTTCTAAATGAAAGCTAAAAATAAGAATAAAATCACTACAGTCCTAGATTCAGTGTCACATCCCATGTTAGGGATATTAAAACTTTAGTGATTTTCTAATATTTTATCTCACTATTTAGTTTTTTTTATAAGCCTGACATGCCCCCTTCTTCAATTAGGTACATCAGTGTGAAGTTATTTTAAAACAATCATCTTTCATTTTGCTAATTTTTATAAGCTTTTATTTGCCAAAATTAATTTCAATTATAAAGATCTAGAAGAGGAAAAAAAATCAGAAAACAAAATGTCCATGTAATTCTTCGTTAATAAATAAAAGTCTAATGAACTAATAAAAATCAAACCCTGAGACAGTTGAAGACATCTTAGTGATTTCTAATATCTTATCACTAAAGCTGAATTAGACTCGGGTCTTGGAACATCTGAATATTTCTACTAGCTTAAACAAAAGTAATTTCTAACATAAAATATTTCCATAGTGACCATCAAATGTTTTTTTAAATATGATATTTGGCTCAATAAGGAAAAAAAAGTTTAATTTCCTTAAATGTTTTAATTATATTCCACATCAAATGAAAGTTAATAAATAAATTTACACTTTTTCCATGTTCAGTATCTGAAGAGAGCCAGATTTACACATGCCTTAGGGAGATACGGTGAGCCATTGGAAGTGGCCGACTGCATAGCCTTCTTGGTATCAGACCAGGCGTCTTTCATCACGGGAGCCTGCATCCCAGTTGATGGAGGTAGGCACGCACTCTGCCCCAGCAGCTTATCACGGGAGGAAGGCGGGGTCTCAGCCATGGCACAGCAGGCCTCTGATGTATGATGATTGACAGATGTCAGGGCGTGGCTTAAATTCTGGGTTCATTTCCTGGCTAAGGGAATGGTTGTTTATTTATGAAGCTGCATTTTTTAAAGTTGGTTGTTTGCTTTGATGCACAGGGGTTTAAATATGCTGCCTTTTTAGTTTTTAAATCTTAATCTTTGTAAATATTAGGTTTTAAAATATGTTGCAGGTTGAGAATTCTGGAGATAACTTGAACAATTTGTTTAACCAAAAGCTTTTCAGTACAATTATGCAGTTTATTGTGCATAATTTTTTTTTATAAATTTTTTTAGCGAATGTTTTCTACAAAAAAGTTTTTGATAGATCTTTAGTTTAAATGTAAACAATATGAAAGAATAAATAGATTCTGAGCTTTAAAACTTGTAAGACCTATATTACTATATTATCTAGTACCTTGTTTTAAAGTACTCAGTTTTTTTACAATATAAAACCAACTGAAATATAAAAATCTGAAACAGCCTGCCTTAAAAACTTGACGATTCATAGTTTTGTGATGATGCAAATTGTATGATTAATACCCTGTGATGATTGTTTTTGAGAAACTGCACAGTTTCCTCCTTTGCCTCATGCCACGTGGCATTCTGGCTACTGGCTGCAGGTTCCTGGCTACAGGATGAGGATGCAATGAATCAGGATTTTATTTACTTCTCTTTTATTTTAAATGTCTCAAATGATTTCCAAGTGGTTTATCTGTTGAATGTTGTAACAGTTTACATCAGCGTAAATGTTTCTAAAGCCCTTGGGCTCTTAAATAGTGATGAGGGAGGACAAGGTGACTACTAACAAGTATTAAAGCTCCATATTTATCTCAATTGTTAATTTTTTTTTAAATGCGAAGTTATATTTTTATTTAATTAGTAAATGAGTGAGTTTTAGCTGGGTGACAGTCAGTGACATTCCCCTTCTGCCAGCCTTCATTCCTTTATGGTTCCAGCATTTTAAAATGTGGAGAAACAAAACATCTTCAAAATTAGATAGATTAATTCCAATGATTGATTGTATATTGTTTTAAAAAATATTTTTGACTAAACTGACCATGACAAAAATATTTTTGACTATACTGACCATGACTTACTGACCATGACTTTATTGACTTCAAGAAATGATCCCAAAAATGTGATTTTTAAAAAATTTAAAAATGATCATTCCATTCTTTTTAAATGAAACTGTAACATTTTGTAACATGTTGTAACAAAACTAACATTTTGTTACAATTATTTTACCTTCACTGGAGACCAATGTAAATAAGGGGCTCACTTCAAGTCAGCTTGAGATAGTACACATGTTTAATGTTTAGGATGGATCAAATAGATGTGGATTTATTTTAAAAAATTTATAGACTTTGTGGGGGGTGATGGTTTTATATTGTGATTTTTGTTATTTCTTCTGTGTTTGAGGATGTTATTGTTTCTATGAAACACTTTGCATACATGTAACAAACACTAGCCACACAAACATAAATTTGTTTGAAGGTGATTCTGATTGGTTATCCTCTTAAGCAAAACTCTAAACAAAAAACAAAACAAAACCAATAAAATGATGTTTTTGTAAAGTATAAAAAAATCAGCTAAGAGAAACTATTATCTTTTTAATATTTTATTCTCATTTACTCTGAATATTTGAAATAAATTAACTTATTTTATTGTAAAATGACACTATTTTCTCTCTGACTTTGTAAATATATCAGCTAATCTAATACCAAAGTTTGGGGAACAATTTCCATGTTGAAGTTTGTTTTCATTTTTTAAATTATTTAAAATAAATATTTTGAAATGGTTAAAATAACTTCATGATTAGTTTAGCATACTATTATTGAGGGAAAACAAATTTAATTTCAATAATTCACTATCGGTAAATACAGTTTGCTTTTCAGTTGGAGGATGAGTACAAGTTTTTATGATGTATTTCTTAATCATACATAATCATTTCTTGACATGGAAATAAAGATTAAATAAAAGTGAAAAAAGGAATAAGAGATTTAAAAATTGTTTAGATCCTTATAATATCTAGTCTTTACTAACTACTGGGGTAAACTTTTAGTTTTATTGAAAAAGGGGTATAGCAAAGGGACATAACTTAACGCATCAATTCCTAATCATCAATTAATTAAATTTTTAAAATTCATTTGCTGTTTTTTCCCTCACATGTCAGCTGTATCTTAAAGTTTTTTATTATAATTTTTTAACTGTTTGTTATAACAAACCACCTGACATTCAGGTGTGATTATTCTTCCTTATAAAACGGGGATTGTCTAAGAAATGAAACTTTGCTCAAGACAATAACTTTTTTTGTTTTTAAATTTCCAAAATATTATCATAAGGAAAAGATCAACTCAGGTTACAAAGTCAAACAGTGAAGGGCAAGAGCGATTGGCATACAAGACCCAAATGTAATAAAGGTATAAAAAATACTTTTATACAATAGATGTTGGCATTAACTTTACTACATCCTTAGAGTAATGAGTGTTTTTACATAACATTAGATCAGTAAAAAAATATGATGTTTAAAAAAATAAATGTTTCAGCCTTATTATGCATACCACAGTTGTTGTTTTTATGAAGGCACTCATTTTAAAATAATTAAACCCACATTCATTTATTTATCACGATTGATCAACTTCTTTGTCCAATGCTGACAAAAATTGTTTCAGCTTGTCAGAAAATTTGTTCCATCTGTAAAATAACGATAGAGAGAATTTGTTTTTTTAAGAAAGGGATTTAGATCATGTTGCCATAATCAGCCAGAAACAAAATTTGTTTTAGTTTTTAGTTGTTTTAGTTTTAGTTTTTAAGTGATTTAGTTTTTAGTTGCTTTAATCTAATTGCCACAGATTAATTTTTTTTAAAATTCTCAGTGCAAAATGTTTTTGGTCCAAGTTACTGTTCACATGACTTGTGTTACACATGGTAGATCATTTGTGTTGTAATAAATATAGATGTATTCATCTGACATAATTTCTAGACTTGAAAATATTTTAAATTCTTTTGACCACATCTTTATCCAATTTGATGATACTCCTTTGAGTGTAGGTTATGATTTATGTACTTCTGGTTGATGACCTTTAATAGAATAATAGAAATGCAAGACTAGGCACAAACCATGGCTATAGGCTATGCATAGCACACAATAACCTTCTGCGGTGGAGAAGAGTCCGTAATATATGAGATCAGAAGAAATAAGACAGAGAGAAAGTGGAACAGTTTTGTAAATAACAACTGTAAAATCTGAACTGTCCAAAGTTGTGCATGCTTGTACTGGAACCTTGCAAAATGTAAACAATTTTTTAAAATCTAGATTTAATAATGTTAATTTTACAGGACCCATCAATGAATTTCATTTTAAAATAGTAAATTTATGAAATTGTAATTTAAACAAACCAATGAGAGTATATCAGGCTAAACTTGAGCAGGGGAGGGAAGGAGGTAGAAAATAATAAGTTATTATTGAATCATTATTTTTGTGTCCAAAACTGCCCTGACAGAATGTCTTAGGTCAAGAGTTCAAGCTGCTGGCACAAATTGTTGAAGTTTGTACCTAAGACATTAAATTCATTAATGCAAATTGTCCAAAAAATGTGAAATGAGTTGGGCTGAACATGCAATTTAATTAAAATATATTTCTTGAGATTTTATTAATTTCTGTCTGATGTAAGAACAATAAAACCATTCATATATAAAGTTAATGAAGTCTTCTGTTGGATTTTTATCCTTATATCAATAGTAAATGACGTGAACTTCAATAATACATAAAGGCATGGCATAGAGGCACACAAATATGCAACAAATATCTCTGTCTCTTATCACTAATAATACTATTTAGCGGGGTATATCAGAAACGTCCGTAGATGTTAGCGAGCAGGTTTTGAATGGAATCAAGATTTCACTATTGTTTTCTTTTCAAGTTGATGAATCAACAGATGTAAGCTTATGTGCTCAGTTGCTTGTCTTCGTGATATATATTAATTCAGATGATATCAAAGAAGAGTTCCTATTTTGTATTCCTACAACAAAAAGTGAAGATATTATGGAAAAGATAAATACGTTTTTTGAGACTGGAGGATGAAAGTGGGAAAGCGTCTGTGTGGTTTGTACGGATGGTGCGAGATCTATGCATGGATCAAAATTAGGCTTTCAGAAAAAAGTAAAAGAACTAGCTCCTCAAGCAAAGGGAATCCACTGCATGATTTACAAATAGAATGTCCTTGCCAGTAAGACTCTTCCAACTCTGCTCCAAGAGGCACTTAATTCTCTGATAAAAATTGAAAATTACGTCAAAACTAAAGTTGTTAACACTCCTCTGTTTAAAAAAAAATATTCAAAGAATGGATTCTGATCACAAGGCTCTTCTTTTCTACACTGCAGTACGCTGGTTGTCGAAAGGAAATGCTGTGAATTGCGTCTTTGAATTTTAAGATGAAATCAGGTTGTTCATTGAAAGTGATAGGGAAATAAATATGATCTTTCGGCATACTTAAACGACAAAATTGGTTGAAAAGAGTAGAACATCTAGCTGATATCTAGCTGACATCTAGCTGATATCTTGGAACATCAAAATATGCTTAAGCCTGACGACCTGAGCTCAAACTTCAGGGAAAGGAAACAAAGTTTATTTCATTTCATGATCATCTCAAGGCTTGTGTATCCAAGCTGCAAAACTGGCGAAGAAAAGAAATTCTTGGAAACATCAAAATGTTTGAAAAACTCTCCAGTGCGGTAAATGAATCTGAACGTGAAATAAATGAAAATTTGAAATAGGAGATTACTGGGCATCTTGAATCCCTTGAAAATGAACTGCAGCATTACTTCCCTGAGTTGAAAGAAGAAGAAACTATGTTGAAATGAAATCCATTCTCTGCTTCCCTTGATGTAGCCAGCATTTCTGGTGAATTACAAAATGAATTCTTGGATTCGCGGAATGATTCCTCGGCACGAAACTTGTTTAATGAAAAGTTGCTCACACAATTTTGGTGTAGTAGTAGTACATGAACATGTAGTCTATTGTAGTATGTATCATTCATAACCAAATGTGACGATGCTTGCATTCGAGTTGTAGTCCATTACTATCTAGAAATCTCTGTGAGATTATATTTTCAAATATTCTTCAATTAAATAAAAAGATAGAAATAAATTAATTGTTGAGAATGATATGAGGTTGGCGTTAAATGCCGACCGTTAACAAAAACTCACCCGAGAATTTGGAAGGTGGTTCAACCACTGCTTGTAGTTGATGACAATGATGACATGCAATTTATTGCAATTTCAACCATCACATCCATGGGCGTAGGGAAGGGGAGGGGGGGGGCATGAATCCCATGAATTCTTCTGTGACCATCATTTTCCCATTTTGTTCTTTGACAAATCTAACACCAAGTGACATCTGCTCAATGCCTGAAATGTCATTTGTCTCGTCGGCAAGTATAGAAAATGCAACTGAATTATTTGCTTCACGAACAATGTCTTCACCCAAGAGAGACCCACAAATTTCGATTATAGTGTTTTGCGTAGTTGCCGAGATACACTCAGCGGTTACCCGTCAAAACGGCCCCAGACAAAACGGCCCCGGCATAACGGCCTCGGTCAAAACGGCCCCAGACAAATTGTTAACATTTTTAACAAAAACATTATTATTATTATTTTTTTTTGCATTTTAAGCTTTCGTCAACTTGTTCACCCTTAAAAAAGTGGTAAAATTTTAAAATTATTTCTTGTGATGTTATTACATTCTTTCTCGTCAACAAACAACCGTTGTTGGTACCATTTCGCGTAAAGGCTATTAAATTCACTTTTGTGGTGTTGTTATTATTATTGTTTATTGTTAGCTAAACCTGACACTGAATAGGTGAGAAAAAATACGAATATATTTGATTGTAAATTTTACTATTAGTCCATCTATTAGTCCAGGGCCGTTTTGTCGGGGCCGTTTTGTCCGGGGCCGTTTTGTCGGTGAAACATACTCAGCACTACAAGAACCAATTGACAAACAATTACCAAGAACTTCATCTCCAGATTCAACACCAAACTCTATTTAGTTCATACAAATTACCAGAATTTGATTCTGTTCCACGAAGTGCTAAAACATGCATGCAGCAAAATAGGATTGTAGAAATGATGGGACCCAGTTCGTTGCGATTTTCTTTAATTTGTCTTCTAAATGATGAGTCCAATTGCTCATCTATAGAAACTGCTTTGGCTTCCAATAAAGCAAATAAAATTGCTTGCATCTTCATGAGAGCCTTTGTGCCATAATGTGCTTTGCAGGTTGCTAGCCTACGTGCATCTTCGTTGAAATCTTTATATTTTGTACATGGTTTGATGACAAATACCCATGAACTCATAGAATTACTTTTTGCAGAAACAACACGCAGTATTTGCAAAAGGCACCTATTAACATTTGCGAGTATACAAGCCACGGTGAATAGTCTGATAACCATGCATAATATCTAAAAACTAAAAACTTTGTTTCCCTCACTGTCAGCTCTAAAATCATAATTTCTATCAAGGGTCCAACAATCACGAATCAGCTGCAATTTCAACTTATTTGAAAGGTCGTATGTCCAGACATACCTTTCAATATCCAATTTAGGAAATGAATAAGTGTCAGTGACAATCAAATTAGGAACAGTTGCTTCAGTTGTGTCTGGCTGTTGAACGTTTACTGTTGTCCTCAGTGCCAATGATAAGTCAGATGCTGCAGACGCCCCAAAATCTTCTAATAACGGCATTTCGGAATCCCGCGATTGGTCTACTTTTCGATTTTTTTTAGCCTGTACAAAAATTTCTGATATCCATCCTTGGTAATCCTGCAGTTTCTACACGTATATTATTTCACAGCAAAATTAAATGTTCTCGTGAGAACTTATGTTTTTAATTATTAAATGCATTAATAAATGTTGTATTTTAGCTATTACAGCACTAATTTGTAAGTCTTATTAATTTCTAAGGCTTTTTTTCGACCCTTATTTTATACTGAACTTGAATTTAATTGAAAATTGTACCTGTATGGCATTGTCAGTTAAAATAAAAAAGTGGGGTTTTTGGCCTGGAAAAATTCCATGACCATGATCACATCACATTAAATTAATAATTGAAAATAATTTAATATCAAATAATACTATAAAAAATTTAATTAACTTTTTAATTTATATAAATGATTTACCCAACAACATCTCAACAGGTACAAAAGTTAGGTTATTTGCTGATGATTGTATAATCTATAGAACAATTAAATCAGAACAAGATAGCAAAATTTTACAAAAAGACTTAGATGAATTGATAAAATGGGAAACTAACTGGAGTATGTCTTTCCACCCAGAAAAGTGTCAACTGTTAAGAGTAACAAAGAAAAAGAAACAAATAAATTCAAAATATTACATTCATGGAAAAGAACTGACCCAAACTAAAGATGCAAAATACTTAGGAGTCTTAATAAATGAGAAACTATCATGGAATCCCCATGTCAATGAAGTTATTAAAAAATCAAACAAAACCTTAGGCTTTATAAAAAGGAACTTTAACAAAAAAATGTAATAGAGATATAAAACTAAAATGCTACCTCACTTTGGTGAGACCTGTACTAGAATATGCTTCTTCTGTATGGGACCCATCCACCAAAGAAAACATTGATAAACTAGAACACATTCAAAAAAGAGCTGCCAGATTCATTACTGGAGAATATTCGAAACTGACAAGAATAACACCATTAGTTAAATCATTAAACCTTGAAACACTAGAGGATAGAAGAACCAAGTGCAAAGTAGTAATCATACATAAAGCAATTAATTCTAATTTAGAAATACAACACAAAGATAACTTAATACAACCCTCAGATAGACATAAGGATAAAAACACCTTTCTTATTCCGTATGCAAGAACAAACACATACAAGTTTTCCTTCTTCCCGTCCGGAATTCGGGCGTGCAATGGGTTGCCTGAAGAATCCATGAAAACCAACACTTTATCAACATTTAAATCTCTAATAAAAATGCAAGACTAAACACAAACCATAGATAAGAGTAGGACGCAATAATCTTCTGTATAGAAGGAGCGTCTGTAAACAGATAAGATAAGATAAGATAAAAACTATTTCGTAAATTTTTTTTATATTGAAAATGACTTGTTTAAATTTCATGGGGGTCATGGGTCACATAGATAAGCGTAGGACGCAATAATCTTCTGTATAGAAGGAGCGTCTGTAAACAGATAAGATAAGAACCAACACTTTATCAACATTTAAATCTCTAATAAAAATGCAGGACTAAACACATGGATTTTTTAAAATGGGGTCGCCACCAAAAAAAGTTTGGGAGCCACTGGGCTAAATTATAAATTATAGGCTAATATGTTTTTTTTTATTTTTAAAATATTTTTTTTGCAATCGGGAAATTCCCGTCGATGATAAAATTGAAACTGAAACCCAGAAATCGGGAATTCTCATAAATAATTACCTACCTGATAAAAATAATAATTGGAAAGGTTGTGTTGCATAATAACTTTACTACTTCACTTTACATTTACATTGACGATTGTTTACAAGTGATGACTACTCGGAGTCGGAGTACTACTCAGTAACTTAACGTGAATAATTATTTAAATTAAAAAAAAACACACTTTTACTTGACAACTCATCGCTGTCACTGTACTGAGTACTGTAACTGTAAGTAGTAAGTAGTATACAGTTATACAGTATAAGTATAACTTATAAGTTATACTTATAGTATAATTTATAATATTATTAATTATAATATAAATATAAGTTATTATAAGTCATTGAATTATAAGTTATAAGTCATAAGTACTATAAGTCGTGTACTTAGTCTTAGTACTATTACCTACTATTACTACTATACTTATACTATTACTATTAGTTAGTAATAGTTTTGTTACTACTATTATTAGTATTAGTATTAGATTAGTACTTGAATTGAATTTGTATTGTTACTTACTTATTGTACAATCTTTACTACTATTACTATCCTTTACTTTTACACTACTATTTACTTTAACTATAAGACTATAACGAACTATAACTATAATCGTATACTGTATACTTTAATTTTAATTTTTTATTTAAATTTATAGACTGTATTACTGTATTTTTATTGATTTATTATCTTTATAGTAATAGTAATAACTAGGGCTAGGGCCAGGGCTGTTAACGATTTAATTAATCGTTAATTTAGATTAAAGCCAAACATTGAAATTTATGATGTCATAAGTTACACTTATTAAACTAAACGTTCTTGTTGAAAATCTCCATAACAATGGAATATCTCCTTTATATGTCATTGTCAGTCATCTTTTAACCAACAAGTGTGTTGACATTATTCATTATTTTTATTTGGTTCAAGTGATGAGCGGGTCTAATTTAAATTGACAATATAACCTGCCGAGCTGAACAATCATTAACATGGAACTGAGGTAACTGGTATGCACAAAACGGTCTTGGCAAGGAATTACATTATCGGATATCGGTGTTCATTAAAAATTAAGTTACCACCATTGTAGAGGGTTAATGGATTCAGGAACTTTCATCTCCATTTTGTAACGCAGTAATTCATAAGACATAAGAAGAACTGTCGTCATTTTCTGTCTCCGAGACTGAGTCAAGCTCCATTACTGCCATTAGCTTAATACACTTTTCATTTGGTTTGATAAGTAGGCGAAGTGTTAGAATCATATTGTATCATTTATGGTAGGCAAACTTTATCAACATTTTGAACATTCCCGTCAGTCAATAGTTTAAAACCAAAATGTTTGTGTTATCGTCAGGAAGTTTATTATTTATAGACCTCTATTTGTTATTTTTGGTTTTTTTTACTTTTTGACATCCAATAATTTGTAAGTGATAGGTCGATTAATCCAGAAATTAATCGATAATTTCCGCAGCCCTAGTAATAAAAACTTCAACTAAAATTTTGAAAATACGAAAAATTAATAAAAATAATAGGCCTACTGCTACGGCCTACTGAGTTAAATGAGTACTTTTCCTACTATACTACAATACTTTTCGTAGTAGTAGTAGTAGGCCTAATAAGTAATACTAATCGTACTGGTATTGAATTTGACTTACTTGTTAGTTACTGACCTGAGTAAATAACAGTAAATGATTTTGTAGTGCAATTTAATTTATTTTCAAAATGATATTAAAATACTAGGGCTGATAACGATTAATTTAAATTTAATCGTTAACTTTTGAAAAGTTAACAATTAATTCCACGAATTAATCGTTAATTTCGATTAAAGTCAAAAGTTAAAATTTATGACGTCACTAAACTGAACATCTCAAGGGAAGTACATGTAACAAAAATAGGTAATTGACATTGTTTTGTTATAGTTAAAATAAATAACTCGTAAAAAATTTGTTATAGTTAAAATAAATAACTCGTAAAAACAGAGCTTTTGACCTTAAATCCCAATGCGCATAACTCAAAATAAAGTCTTGGAAGAAATACTGCACCAAAAATAACTCGCTTTGAACGTCCGCGTAAACGTGTTCAATATGATTGTCTGTAGGAGTCATATGTGTTTGAAGGACCAATCGCTATCGATGACCGCAGAGAGCATAGCCTTTTTTTATATAGGAGGATTATTAATAATTAATTATTTTTTAATAAATTGAAAAAATAATATTATAAATATTTTCTTAAATTTTAATAAATTTTTATAGATTAAAATTATTTTAATCGATATTTAATCGATAAATTTTTGATGATTAATCAAGAAATTAATCGTTAATTTCCTCAGCCCTATAAAATACATGTCTCCAACTATAGACTATAGAAATTTTTAAATTATGCGAGTGTCATTATTTCTTGAAAACTTCTTATATAAAAAGTTCTTATTTAAACATTAAGAAAACCCTTCCCAGATTTAAATTGTTGGTTTAGTTTAGTTGATGAGTTGAACAATTCACAGAGCAGATTCAGAAAATTGCCACACCACCAGGAACAACAAAAACATCAAGTTGACATTGGTCATTGGTACTGTCCCAGTCTTTCTCCACAGGTGACAAGTGACTAGTGCAGCAAGGAAAGACCAGCCATGTCGGAACCAGCCAAGTACAACATTAATCTATGTGTTCATCAAGACATTACCACGATAAAAGTAACTATCACTTGACTATAAATGTTTTATTAGCATTCCACTATCAAAGTAACCATGACATTGTTTTTAATTCCATGAAGTAATATCCTAGAATTTTTTTAAAAACAAAATTAGATTGAATACAAAGATGTCAAACTGTTTGCTTGACCACACTAGTAAGGTCATCAAAGATGTCCAACTGTTTGCTTGACCACACTAGTAAGGTCCTTGACCACACTAGTAAGGTCCTTGACCACTAGTAAGTTCATGAGCTGCGATTGCTCACTTTCCTGAAATTAATTACTTGAAAATAATTTTTTGATGTCTTAATCCTAAGAAAATAATCAATAAAATAAATCTTTGTGCACAATTAAATTGAGCTCATTTCATCCAAGTCACTTTTTAAATTTTGGTGACTATTCACATATTTTTTAATTTAAAAAACACATTTAGAAAATAATGTCTTGTATAGCTATCCTTCCATCAGATATTGGAATATGTGCAAGTGAAAATTAGCCTGTTTTTAAATCCCTTATATTAACTTCACCGCCGTCTCATTCGTCGTTCGTCAACCGCGGAAAAACAAAAGTCGAAAATGACCCACTTCCAGTGAACCCATCGAGCTGAAATTTGGCACACGGACCCGTGTCACCTAACAATGCATCGTATCAAAATTTCAGATCGATCGAACGTACCATAATTAAATTAATGCATTTTTAGTTTATCTATATAAATCATTATTTAGAATGTTTAGTCGCCATCTGCTAGAGTTTTGACCTAGTTTTTAAAGCCAAGGGAGATAATTTGGTTTCAGTCTGTAAATGTTTGTCACTTTTGAACATAATCAATACTTTTAGTTATGTCTCATATATAAGGCATTTATAGTCAAAAACTTTGTTTTTACGGGGTTGTTTAATTATCTATTACAGATGCTTCTTCTCTACAGAAGGGCAGAGGTTGGCTATAACATGAGTAATGAATATCTGTAAGAAGAATTTCCACAAATTCTTTACTTAAAAAATAATTTAAAAAACTTTCCCAGGCAGATGTTCTGGTCAGTTCAATTCACAGAAGTAAAGATTTGCAGAGAGGGCCACTGGGACAGAGCATTCTCAAGACTGCTGGACCTGACGTCCAGAGATCATTAAACATGGTAATTTGTGATTAAATTATTTATTGAAGATATCTTAACAATATTTGTGGAAATGTTAGTGCTTGAAGGTATGATAAGAGTTTTTCATTGGGGTAATGCTTGAGAATAATTTTAAAATTATATTTTATCTAATGTAGCACTTGTTATTTTAATACCTCACAAAATTACGAAGTAGGTGTTTGAAGTACAACGCCTGTATGGAACTTTAAAAAAAGTATAAGTTAATGATTAAATCATAATAGAATTTAGAAAATTTTATGTGCATCATTTCCCAATGTCAAAAATAAGCTATGTAGATAAGCTATGTAGATAAGCTATGTAAATAAGCTATGTAAATAAGCTATGTAAATAAGCTATGGAAATAAGCTATCGAAATAAGCTATGGAAATAAACTATGTAAATGTATTATTCTTTAAAATGCTTACAGTGTTTTTCCTTTCATAGCAGGAGCACAGTGAGCTTGTCTTTGGCCAGATTGTCTCAACACAACCTGGCAACTTGGCCAGAAACTTTAAAAGTCTCCTGTTTGTCTGCATGTATGAATGGCGACCTGGAAATGATTTGGTCAGTGGTAGCAAATATCAGAGTATCATATTAGGATGGTGACTTCAGTTAAATTCAATTTAAACGAAGTTGAATTAACTTCATTAGGTCACATGGAAATAACAATGAATAAACCAAATAACTAAAGTTGTTAAGACCGCTCGTTTTTGAGGACCGGTTAACCTTTCAAAAAAAGACCGGTTAACCGATTAGCCGCTCCGTATTTATACAATTTATACTATGTTTAGTACACCAACAAGAGAATGGATCAAATTTTCCCATCGCGTCGTTTGATTTGACATCAAAGAGCCCGTGATGTACCAACTCTAGTGTTGCTGTCAAAACAGTGAATTCACTGTAATGATATTCAATTTTTATGTAATAATAGTATTAAAACGGCATATTATAAATTGTTGTCAAGTCAGTTTGTTTTTGAGGACCGATTAATAATTTTAAAAAAAACCCGTTTTACTGAAAAGAATATTATTATTATTAAGAAAACGCTTTGATTTTGACGTCACGGTCGCTCGCGTGTTGGCTCTGGTATTCTGCCGTAACACAACAAAAAATTAACTCTGGGTAATAAGCTAATATACCACGTAATAAGCTAATATACCGACTAAATGAAGTTACGGTTAACAAGTAAAACGGAGTAAACAGTGATAATAAGATAGAATTTATTTAAATTAAATACCATATTATGTTTCACTCGTCAACTTGCCAGAATTATTGAGTTTCGCCGCACACACGACGACCCCCCCCCCACCCAATAGGGTGGGGTTGAGCTACACTCGCCATTTTCCAAGGCATGCTCTGACTCAATTTAAAAAGAAAAATGTTCCTTCCCCCAACCCACTGTAGATGTATAACAGTGGGTGAGGGGAGGGAAGGTGTCTCTTCTCGCGGTCTTGTATTGGTATGTCAAAGCAAGAGGCTTCCTTTTATATAAACATCAAAGACCTTTCAAGCCTTCTAGCCTTTCCCCCCCACCACCCTCATTATCCCTAACTAGAAAACTCTGTAACTTGTCCCCCCCCCCTCCCCCCCCCCGTCCCTTTGAGTTCGCTTAGATCGGTCCGACTGTAGTAATAAATAGCCGTGACCTTTGACCGTGGTTCTCACAAAGCTCTCATACAGTGCCTCGACAACTAAGCAAATTAAAAATTTAAAATAAAAAAAAAGCATTCCTTAGCCGTAGGCGAAGTAGACTAATAGTGATGACGTGTATATTATTTAGATACCGGAATAGGGAGAAAGCGATTTGAAGTCAACTCAACACAACAAAAACTAACTCCTGGGTAAAAAGCTATTACGGGCTTATTGAAGTTGCGAGGGGCTTATTGAATTTGCGGTTAAACGATCCTGATTAAATAGGACAGGTCCTGATCTGAGGACCAGTTAACCGTTAACAACCTTACAAATAACAGTTTAACAATTTGTCCATAACTTTGACTTGCTCCTCCAACAGATGCTTGAAGCCAGTGTTTCCAGTTGCTTGGAGATCGCTTCAGAGAACAAACACAAAAGTATTGCTTTCCCAGCTCTAGGAATGGGGGGCCTTCACTACCCGGCCTGTAAGTCAGCTCTGGCCATTCTGAAAGCCATCAACAACTACTTCAGAAACTGTAAACAGACATCATTGGAGCATGTCTTCATTTGCCTGAAGGACAATGATAGCAGCTCAGCTAAAGTAAGTGTCTTTGTAAGATTGAATGTTTCCAATACAAGGGTGGGACAATGAGATACAAAAAAAATTGTCTACTGTTTACTAGCTGTTCGATATCCTAAATAAGGAATTTTATCTGGTACAAAATGATAAAGTGTGTTAGCTTGTACAATGTAGTAAAGTGTGTTAGCTGGTACGATGTAGTAAATAAAGTGTGTTAGCTGGTATTATGTAGTAGTGTGTTAGCTGGTACGATGTAGTAAAGTGTGTTAGCTGGTACAATGTAGTAAAGTGTGTTAGCTGGTACTATGTAGTAAATAAAGTGTGGTAGCCGGTGCTATATGATACTTAAGGTGTTGCAGCTGGTGTTCATTACTGTTTGAGAACCTTCGGTATTAATTATCTTGTTTGAAATAAAACCTAAGCTCTAAAAACAAAACTAAAAACAAAGGCTCTCACAAAGGCAAACAGCGTCGGGTGTGGGTTATTTCAAAGCATTGAAAAACTACTGAACTGAACTGAACTATCCCTTAACCCGTTGTTGGGTCGTTGGGGCACCATCGTGAACTGCTCACTAACACACACCATTTGTCCCGGTCCTGTGCTGCCCTTTGAGAGTCGCTGAATGACAGTCGGTCCACTCTTTGATATCGTCCTCCCATCTCTTCTTTTGTCTGCCTCTTTTCCTTCCTCCCTGGACTGTGCCTTGCAATATAGTTTTAGCGAGACCTCCATTTCTTGTCACGTGTCCGTACCATCATAATTTCCTCTTTTTAATTGATGTGAGTAGGTCCTCGTAGGGGCCAATGACAATGAAAAACTACAGAAAGTTCAAAATTCAGCTGCCAGATTAGTTCTAAAGGCAAAAAAACATGACCATGTTACTCCGCTACTTTACTCACTTCATTGGCTACCTATACAAGCCCGAATTGATTACAAACTGGCCGTTCTCTGTCACAACTTCTTTTCTGACTCATGCCCTTCCTATCTTATTGAGCTTCTGTCGGTCTACTCACCAAGTCGTCAGCTACACTCTTCTGCAGACACGTGCATTGTCTGTGTTCCTAAGACACGAACTAAAACATTTGGCGAAAAGTCACTCTCTTTTTGTGCAGCCACACAATGGAATTCTCTACCATTGCAGTCCTTCAAGACTGCACTTAAGACGCATCTTTTCAAAAGTTATTTTCAAAATGAAAGAAACACCATTTCTTTTTAATGATTAACTTTGCTTATGTGTATTGTACTGTAATTTATGTGGTTATTATGTAGAGAATGTATATTTAAATTATTATATGTATGTTATTATCTCCATGTAAAGCGCTGGGAAACAGCTCCTTGCTGGGAAACAGCGCTATAAAAATTACCAATTTATTATATTATTATTATTTCTAAAGAGAACTTCCAGTAAATCACATCTCTGTTTTAACAACTTGATTGTTCTCCACAGACATTTAGGGAGGTGACCATTGGCTACCTTCAATGTTTGCAAACAAACATAGGTTCAGAAGGGCCAGAAGTGAACGTTAAAGGGCTGCAGCAATATGAAGATGTGCGGGATAAAAGAGAGGTCAGAGGTCAACCCAAGACCACAAGTGATAAAACACAAGCTTCTGGTAAGAGTTGTCTTACTTCTGTAATGATTGTGAATTGTGCTGCACAGTGGTGTTATGTATGTTCACAATATTGTGTTACATATGATCACAATAGTTGTGTTACATATGATCACAATAGTTGTGTTACATATGATCACAATAGTTGTCTTACATATGATCACAATAGTTGTGTTACATATGATCACAATAGTTGTGTTACATATGATCACAATAGTTGTGATACATATGATCACAATAGTTGTGTTACATATGATCACAATAGTTGTGTTACATATGATCACAATAGTTGTGTCACATATGATCACAATAGTTGTGTTACATATGATCACAATAGTTGTGTTACATATGATCACAATAGTTGTGTTACATATGATCACAATAGTTGTGTTACATATGATCACAATAGTTGTGTTACATATGATCACAATAGTTGTTACATATGATCACAATAGTTGTGTTACATATGATCACAATAGTTCTATATTTTGTTGGAAGTTTTCAATTTAACATTAAATAATCATAACCCTGATTCTTTCTCTCTCTTTAAACCCCCCCCCCACCCCCCAAAACCCTTTATCAGTTTTTGTGCTTACAAATTTTCAAGTTAAATATTCAAAATCTCAATAATTGGTAATCACTAAAACACAAAACATGTTTGATGGATATTGAAAAAGAAATAAGCTTCTTGAAAAAAAAAGAATTCAAAATTAAAAAACTCTGACTACATAACTAAAAAAACTTATTTAAGATTTTATGTCGTCACAAAACGGCACATTCCTTATTATAATATTACGTTCATTTTCATATGTTTTCATCTTCATTTGATTTCATAAGTTTGAAGCATTCAAATATATTTTAAAAGCATTCAGGAAAAGCATAGAATGCAATTATCTTCTGTCATTTAAAACTCTAATTAAAATGCAGGATTAGACACAACCATAGATAAGCATAGGACGCAATAATCTTCTGTATAGAAGGAGTAACAGATAAGATTTTTAAAAAATTCTACTTTAAATTATTTTTTAAGTGCGTCATTTCTACACACAGTTTTAGTAGTTTTTTTTTGGGTCAAAATTAAATTCATTGAAAGAAAAGTTTTGTAGGGACTCTCCCCCCCCCCTCCCCCCATCACCATTCCTATATTTTATTTTCGTGAACACTGGATGACAAAATAAATCTGACTGCCTCACTGATGGTATATTGATGGTATATTGAGTTCAATGCTACTGCCTCACTGATGGTATATTGAGTTCAATGCTACTGCCTCACTGATGGTATATTGAGTTCAGTGCTACTGCCTCACTGATGGTATATTGAGTTCAATGCTACTGCCTCACTGATGGTATATTGAGTTCAGTGCTACTGCCTCACTGATGGTATATTGAGTTCAGTGCTACTGCCTCACTGATGGTATATTGAGTTCAGTGCTACTGCCTCACTGATGGTATATTGAGTTCAGTGCTACTGCCTCACTGATGGTATATTGAGTTCAATGCTACTGCCTCACTGATGGTATATTGAGTTCAATGCTACTGCCTCACTGATGGTATATTGAGTTCAGTGCTACTGCCTCACTGATGGTATATTGAGTTCAATGCTACTGCCTCACTGATGGTATATTGAGTTCAATGCTACTGCCTCACTGATGGTATATTGAGTTCAATGCTACTGCCTCACTGATGGTATATTGAGTTCAGTGCTACTGCCTCACTGATGGTATATTGAGTTCATTGCTACTGCCTCACTGATGGTATATTGAGTTCAGTGCTACTGCCTCACTGATGGTATATTGATGGTATATTGATGGTATATTGAGTTCAGTTGAGAAAATCTTCTGTCATTTAAAGAATGATTGAATTTATGTAACATTTCTAACAATAGTTAGATTCATCATATCCACCAATGTTTAAATGAATTTAGATTGTTTCTCTTAACCTCCTCCCACAGCACTATTTACCAACAGATTGTTTCTCTTAACCTCCTCCCACAGCACTATTTACCCACAGATTGTTTCTCTTAACCTCCTCCCACAGCACTATTTACTATTTACCCACAGATTGTTTCTCTTAACCTCCTCCCACAGGACTATTTATCCACTCCTATTTACTGTATTTTTCCTGTCGTCTTTCAATATTTTCATTGTAAAACATGATTAAATAAATTGTGACAAAATTAACATAAATCTTAGTGACTTCCTCTCTTAAGTGTTACAAAATTGACTAGTTAACTTTATTAAGACCATAGGATGTATATATAAAATAATTCTTCATTTCTCCAAATGTTTGCAGGGCCAGGGTCCATGCAACCAGGTTCTATGATTTCATCGCTGATGGCAAAATGCAAAACAGGGAAAGATATAGTTGAAAATTTTACCTTTCAAGGCAACAAGAATTCATTGGTCTACTGGACCATAGGACCAACTTTTAACCCACAGCAGAAGACTTTCGGTGTTAAAGCAGAGATCAATTTGGGTATTCCTAAAATTTTGAAATTGTTCAGTCGTTCATGAACTTGAACAAAACATAAAAGTTTTAATAAACTTATACCAATAATTGTACAGTGTACAGATCTGTTGGCTTGGCAAAGTCAAGTAATCATTGTGAACTGCTGCAACTAGATTTTTTTTATCTCACTTGAACTAGTCTGGAAATAAAACTATGAGTTTTACCCTTTTTATTTAACAGAAAATGTTAGCTTTATGAATTTTATGAATTAAATTAATTGGCGTAAAAAAACACTGATTTAATTAAAAGTCAACTGAAATTTTATAACCCCACTTCACAATGAATGTTTATAAATTAAATACTTTCCATAATGAATTATGTGTTAATTATTTCTATTCAGCTTTCATTTCTGGTTCTAATTATTTTAAAGTATTTTGTTAAATGTTATTATCATGTCCAATTATAAAATCTTATAAATTTAAATAAATAAAAATTGTACAAATTTAGAACTTATTTATTTTACATTATGTCCTTAATTACCCTATAATTTAACACGATTCCCTTACTTACCCTATAATTTCATATTAAGTCCTTACTTACTTTGAAATTTGAAACGATGTCCTTACTTAACCTATTGGAATGAGTACTTCAAAATTTTTTTTTCCTGTATTCACTCAGCCAATAAAATTAATGTTACAACCAACATATTTTATATTATGGACATCTTATCCACTTGATATGTTACCGTACACATACACTTGATTTTAGCTTTAAAGATTGCCTTCTGATGTGTGTAGAATATTATTTCTTTGATTGATCACAAGCCATTATCACCTTGTCCAGCTATATCCACCCATTCCCTAGGGTGCTACAGCCCACAGGAAGGGCTTGGATCAGCCTTGTCCAGCTACATACTTTACAATCTATCAGCAACTTTCAATGTCCGAATGGAAGAACTTCTAGACAAACAGTTGTTCATATTTAGATGACTCACTGAACAATGAGGCAACCTACAGGTTGTGATATAGATCTAATCACACCTGACAGGTGAGACAACCTACAGGTTGTGAAATAGATCTAATCACACCTCACAGGTGAGACAACCTGCAGGTTGTGAAATAGATCTAATCACACCTCACAGGTTTCTTCTGACATAAAAAAAGAACCAGAGGAAATGCTCTAAAACATTTCATAATAATATTTAACTGATGTATTTTGTTCCAGTATCTCAATTATCAATGCTTCTCTCATGTCATTTGATGTACAGCCATTCTCACGGTCTGATTCAACACTTTGCAAATATTAAATTGTATTGATTCATTGTAAATTTTGGATACGATTTTAACTGTAAAAGTATTTTATGTTAGTTTACAACAATATTGCTAGCTACGCATGTGGGTTACTATATTTTATATTTCCAATCCAAATCGAGAGAACTGCAACATTTTCTGAGATGCTTTATTTATAAAAGCTTAGGTATTGTAAAGAATTGTTACAAAATTGTTTGTTGTGATTTTATAATTTCAAAGTTTGGACAATGCATGCTGGGAATAATTTTAGTTTAAATATTTTGATGTGTAAAAAAAAATGCCAGTTGTGACACAAAAGATATTTTCTACATCAGTGACTGACAATATCACCAATGAGTCATTGACTCACAATATCACCAATGAGTCATTGTAACATACTTAGTTTACTGTGATATTATTTTGATAACCATTTTTAAAAGATTTTAAATTTTAAACTTGAACTTGATATTCTCCTACATAATCTCATCACTCATTTTTGACATAATCTCATCACTCATTTTTGACATAATCTCATCCCTCACTTTTGACATAAGAAAGTTTGGTTCTAACTCTGACAGTGATACCATTATATCTGTGTCCAGGTCATCTACGTCTAGAATTTGTCCTTGAAGTCTGTCCTCTGTTGCATCAAATACATTTTTCATAGGCTCTAACCAACACATAAAGACATAAAAAAATTAAATCTTAAAAATACAAACTATTTGAGATGCTGATTTACAATTTTTCATGCCATTGTATTTTTAAAAAATGTATTTATTTTGTTTGTTTTTTACCATCATAAGTGCTAATATAAAAAATCAATTTCAAAACACATAACAAAAAAATATTTCTTAAAAATTAATTTTGAAAAATATCTAAATGTGTACATTTAATTCAGACTTGGTGATAACAAATGTAACGACAAAAATTATAAGGCTATTGTTAATATCCTTTGCTGAGGCACAAAGTAATGTCTGTCATATTTGATATCTGTCTCTTACTTAAGTGTGTACAATATATACTGATGACCTCATTTATCTGAATCTGTACTTTTCTAATTATTTTGTCCTGATTATGAAATTATTTATCTATTTTAATATATATAAACATTTGACTACAAAACACTATCTACCTTCATTATGCTATCTTCAATATTTATATAAAATGAACTTTACAAAATTTAAGGCATTTGAATAATAAAATATTCCCTAACACTGAGGTGGGCAAACTTTTTTGGGCGATGTCTCATTAATAAGAAATGAAACATCAAGGGGCCGCACATAACCAAAATGTAGCCTCTATTCAAGTACACAAATCCATCTTTAACATAAATTTATTGATTTTTTCGATATTACCACAGGCTTCTTCGGGCTTCAAAGAACTTCTTTTCGGGCCGCATAAGTTTGCCCACCCCTGCCCTAACGGCAATTGTGAGCCATTGGTTAACATGAATCTGTTTGCTGTCTTCTGTCAGCCATTGGTTAAATTGGCTCAGTTATCTGTGTACTGCAAGTCAATGGTTAAATGTTCAGTTATCTGTGTACTGCCAGCCATTGGTTAAATTGGTTCAGATGCCATATTTGTGTGTGTTGTCTGACCAAAATTAGTTAATGTTTATATTCAAGGCTTATTTCACCATTGGGTTAAGAAAGCTACACTTTTTCAATTATTAAACATGTTGTATATACCAATCTAAACATGTTTTATATACCAATCTAAACATGTTTTATATACCAATCTAAACATGTTTTATATACCAATCTAAACATGTTTTATATACCAATCTAAACATGTTTTATATACCAATCTAAACATGCTTTATATACCAATCTAAACATGTTTTATATACCAATCTAAACATGTTTTATATACCAATCTAAACATGTTTTATATACCAATCTAAACATGTTTTATATACCAATCTAAACATGTTTTATATACCAATCTAAACATGTTTTTTATATACCAATCTAAACATGTTCTATTAAACCAATCTAAACATGTTTTATATACCAATCTAAACATGTTCTATTAAGCCAAGCTAAACATGTTCTATTAAGCCAAGCTAAACATGTTCTATTAAGCCAAGCTAAACATGTTCTATTAAGCCAAGCTAAACATGTTCTATTAAGCCAAGCTAAACATGTTCTATTAAGCCAAGCTAAACATGTTCTATTAAGCCAAGCTAAACATGTTCTATTAAGCCAAGCTAAACATGTTCTATTAAGCCAAGCTAAACATGTTCTATTATACCAATCTAAAATACTATTTACAAATTACATTGGGCTTTAAGCCATCTAAATATTTTCTTAGCAGATGTGATTTCTAAATTTAGTCTTCCTTCATATTAGCTTATCCTTTAAAAGTCTTTGTAATTCACGATGTGTACTCATTAAATATAGAATGAGATCCACTGCTGAGGTTACATAACTTACAATTGTTCATTAAGATCAAACGAATGTTCTAAATGCACTAAAGACCCCAGCACTTGCTCAGTGTTCAATTCTAAAACCTGACTTTTGGATTTTCAAGTTTTAGGATTGTCTGGTTTTACAATTTTAATGGTTTTTTTTATTTGTGTTGATTGAATAAATTGATTAATGGTGACAGGACTTTTTTTTTCAAATATTTTATATTTTACATTGAGTATTTCTTGAATTACATCAGTATCAACAATTATACATGAGCTGCTAGTTTCTAGATCTGTCAGCGTGACCTGATAGTTTCTAGATATGTCAACGTGACCTGATAGTTTCTACATATGTCTGCGTGACCTGATAGTTTCTAGATATGTCAGCGTGACCTGATAGTTTCTACATATGTCAGGTTGACCTACTGTAATGCATTTAAAAGTATATTTTCCCAAAAAGGTTACAAAGTCCCAAAAAGATTGTCTGTCCTCCAATGGTTGTGATGTACAATTGTTTGTTGAACAATGTATCACCACAATATAATTGAATGTTGTTAGATGCCAGACATGAGTCACCAAATACCCAATAAATTGAAGCCACAATCAAGTTTTTGTTTGATTTTATTGTTGTCATACCCAGCAGAGAAGCAATCAGTGTGTGCTGCAAGAGTTGGTGTGATATTGTTTGTGTTGCATGGATTGTGTACAAGGAGATTGTGTACATGGAGATTGTGTACATGGTGATTGTGTACAGGGAGATGGTGTACATGGAGATTGTTTTCATGGAGATTGTGTACAGTGAGTTGGTATACATGGAGATTGTGTACAGTGAGTTGGTGTACATGGAGATTGTGTACAGTGAGTTGGTGTACATGGAGATTGTGTACAGTGAGTTGGTGTACATGGAGATTGTGTACAGTGAGTTGGTGTACATGGAGATTGTGTACATGAAGATTGTGTACAGTGAGTTGGTGTACATGGAGATTGTGTACAGTGAGTTGGTGTACATGGAGATTGTGTACAGTGAGTTTGTTTACATGGAGATTGTGTACATGGAGATGGTGTGCAGTGAGTTGGTGTACATGGAGATTGTGTACAGTGAGTTGATTTACTTGGAGATTGTGTACAGTGAGTTGGTGTACATGGAGATTGTGTACAGTGAGTTTGTTTACATGGAGATTGTGTACATGGAGATGGTGTGCAGTGAGTTGGTGTACATGGAGATTGTGTACAGCGAGTTGGTTTACATGGAGATGGTGTACAGTGATTTTGTGTACATGGAGATCGTGTACAGTGATTTTGTGTACATGGAGATTGTGTACAGTGATTTGGTTTACATGGAGATTGTGTACAGTGATTTTGTGTACATGGAGATCGTGTACAGTGATTTTGTGTACATGGAGATTGTGTACAGTGAGTTAGTTTACATGGATATTGTGTACAGTGAGTTGGTGTACATGGATATTGTGTACAGTGAGTTGGTGTACATGGATATTGTGTACAGTGAGTTGGTGTACATGGATATTGTGTACAGTGATTTGGTGTACATGGATATTGTGTACAGTGAGTTGGTGTACATGGATATTGTGTACAGTGAGTTGGTGTACATGGATATTGTGTACAGTGATTTGGTTTACATGGATATTGTGTACAGTGAGTTGGTGTACATGGAGATTGTGTACAGTGAGTTGGTGTACATGGAGATTGTGTACAGTGAGTTGGTGTACATGGAGATTGTGTACATGGAGATTGTGTACAGTGAGTTTGTGTAGAAAAAAACTGAAATAATCCTTGAAGTAAAGTCATCACAATGTTAGAGGGCTTGAATTAAAAGCAATTAGGAACCAAAACTCACCTGTACCAAGAAATTAGTAACCATAACTCAACTGTTCCAAGAAATTAGTAACCATAACTCAACTGTTCCAAGCAGTACCAATGTCTAGGCTGGATAAAAGGAATTCATTCCTTAAACTCACGGATGTGCAAACTACAACCTTCGGGCTGCATGCGGCCTGTCAGAAAGTATTATGCGGCCCGTAGGCATATTCATGTTGCAATCTTAAGTTGATGATAATTTTCTTTGTTTAGACTTTTTATTTTATTTTTAAAAAATTTTTTCAAGTATTTGTTTCGAATCTATGGTTATTAAATCGGTTTTATGGCTCTAGTATCAATTAGTGATTATTATCCATTAACTTTTAACATGTGTATTCGAAACTGAATTTCAGCTCAACCAAATGTTGCTTTTGTTTACGATTTACATTTTGAATGGTTTTGTAAAAAAATTTAAATTAAAAGCGAATAGACGTTGACTTAACCATGAGTGCAGCCCAAAAAAAAAGAAGATTGTTGACGAATGTCATGTTTTTAATGACGAATGGACTGCTAAAACTGCTCCACGAGTGTTGGGAGCAAAGCAGTCTGCTTGCTGTGCCGTGAGTGTGTGAATGTCATTAAGGAATACAACTTTTTAAAAAGACACCACCAAACAAAACATTTGGATTTCGGGCACAATTTAACGAACGAAGAGAGAAAAGGGAGATTCCAGGAGTTGGCTAATAATTTTAAAAAGAGTACAACGTTTTCACCAAACAGTCTTTAATAATTGATGCTGCAACCGAAGCTAGTTTGGTGCCTACCATGCCATAAGGTCGTAAAATGGAACAAGTCTTTTTCTGACAGCGAGTTCAACAAGGAATGCTTGAATACTTCATCAAGAAGAACTGTAGTCAGGCGAGTTGAAAAAAAAGTGACAATTTGATGCACCAATTTCGAGATGCAAGCAAAGACTTTTTGTGGTACTCTCTTGCGTTGGACGAAAGTTATACTCTCTTGTGTGATGTACAAATATATGTGTATGTTAAAACTGTTTCAGGCAAAACTCTCCCTGTTTTTCAGGAAAGCAGGTGAAAACAGGTTTTGTCAATTCCCTTTGCTGAAATAGAAAACCACTTCTGGTAAAATGCCTGTCAAGTACAAGGCTCAGTTAGATGCCATGGATGTGGACTTTGGTTACGTAACTTCTCTCTTCAACTCCCACCACTTCTTGTAACGTGTACAAAAATGCCAGTGTGACGTCACAGTGCACTTCATTGAGAATAAAAAAAACAACAAATCTTTATCGTCACGGTTATTTCCCTTGCCCTCCCACCAAGAAAAAAACATTTTTTGAGATTTCCCGTTTAATTACGTCACTGACCTGTGTCAACTTGAGGAGACTTGAAAATCGAAATATAGATTTAACCTCGAGCAGTGGTTCTTAATCTGAATGTAACCACCCACTCTTATCGCATTAAACTGTTACAGATTTTAGATTCTGTATGGACATGGACTAAAATAAGATGAGATAAGATAAGCATTTTTAACTGGTTTTAAAATTCAGCTTAAATTAAAAGAGATTATCGTCGTGATCGGGCTAGATCATTAACAATTTCAGTTCCGTTTAAATTTACAGTTACAGAGGTCAGAGGCAATAATCGCGTTTCAATTTCTTTGAGAACCTCTGTAATTAGGTCTCCGAAGAAAGTAGTACTTAGCTCACATGGAAAGGGAATTTCCGTTCTTATATTTTGTTTTCTCTGTAAATGTTAAACTGTTGACTCTGACTTCCTTTGTGTAGAAAGACTCATCGTTAAATGTTTACCTTCTGTCCATTTGTTGTCCAACTCTGAAAGTTAACCGAATAGTTGGAAACTTTTTCAATTTGGATGAGTAATTTAATTTTTAAAAAATAATATATTTTCCTTTTAAAAGCTAGACAAGGCATTTAAAAGTTACATATTTTCTGATCTGAAATGGCAGATTATATAATTTTAAAACAAGTCAACATTTCAAGTTCTGGACTAAAATATCTGTGTTAAATATTGGAAGACTGCTGCCCAAGCAATTACCAAACAAAGAAGTGAAGTGTTATCATCAACATGATGTGAATCTTGTTGACTGATTTAGTAGGTGCAGGGGGGGGGTAGAGGGGTGTTTTATTATGTTAGTAGCTTAGTCAGCCATTGACCATCAGTCAGTTAGCTAGTCAGATGGTAGGCTGACACACTGACACACTGAAACGCTGACACACTGAAACGCTTACACTCTGACATCCTGACACACTTATACTCTAATACACTGCCATCATGACACACTGTTACACTTACACTCTCACACACTGACATCCTGACACACTTCGCTTACACTAGCACACTGACATGTTTACACTGACAAGCTGACACTGACATGCTTACACTGACAAGCTGACACTGACATGCTTACAAGGACAAGCTGACACTGACATGATTACACTGACAAGCTGACACTGACATGCTTACACTACATTGGTGGTCACTCCAGGAAAGGGTTGGAGATCTTCATTGACATGTCTTAAACTGCTTCCATTGTCTCTTTTGTTTGGTTATAAATAGGATTGTAAACAATCTTTTCAGTTTTTCTATGAGATCAAAATGGTGCTAAACGTCCGTATTTATGAGGGGGACATGATTGATCAAAAGGTAAATATTAATATGAAATTTCTCTACATTACATCTCTAATTATAAAATTTCTCTATAAAACATGTCTAATTTAGGGCTGTTAACAATTAATTTAAATTTAATCGTTAACTTTTGAAAAATTAACGATTAATTTAATGAATTAATCGTTAACTTCGATTAAAGCCAACAATTAAAATTTATGACGTCATTAAACTGAACATCTCAAGGGAAGTAACAAAAACGAGTAATTGTAATTTTTTGTTTTATTGCGTTATTTCCCCTATCTAATATGTTTGTGCTGAAGGTGGTACCTCAGCGATGTATTTGATCCCCTAAAAGCGAATTGTTTACGGCAGTGAACACAGTAAACTTTTTCACCATCTTCTACTTTGCCATCCGCAGTTAGCTTAAAAACAAAATGTTTGCTCAACTTTCCGTTTATTAAATTTAACTATGCTGAAGCTGTCAGTAGTCGCCAGTTATTTTACATCTGCACGTCTACATAAATTAATAAATTATAATAATACGTGGGAGAAGTTTGTACGTTAAAAAATATATAAATTATTATTAATTATTAATAATTAATTATTTTTTAATAAATTGAAAAAAAAATATATTTTCTTAAATTTTAATAATCTTTTTATCGATTAAAATTATTTTAATCGATATTTAATGGATAAAATTTTTAACGATTAATCGAGAAATTTATCGTTAATTTCCACAGCCCTAGTCTAAGTACAAGATTTTTCCATAAAACATGTCTAATTATAACATTTCTCTATAAAACATGTCTAATTATAACATTTCTCTATAAAACATGTCTAGTTATAACATTTCTCTATAAAACATGTCTAATTATAACATTTCTCTATATTAGATCTCTAATTATCTCATTTTTCTATATTGCCTCTCTAATCATAACATTTATATATAAAACATGTCTAATTATAATATTTCTCTATAAAACATGTCTAAATGGGCGAAAAACATTTGGCGAAAGGTCATTATCTTTTTGTGCAGCCAAACAATGGAATTCTCTACCATTACACATCCTGAGTATTTCATCAACCAAGTCCTTCAAGACTGCACTTAAGACACATCTTTTCAAAATTTATTTTCAAAATTAAATAAACACTATTTCTTTTTAATGATTAACGTTGCTTATGTGTATTGTACTGTTATTTATGTGGTTATTATGAAAAGAATGTATATTTAAATTATTATATGTATGCTATTATCTCCATGTATTGTAAAGCGCTGTGAGCCCGGCTCCTTGCTGGGAAACAGCGCTATAAAAATTACCAATTTATTATTATTATTATTAACTAGCGTATCACCCGTCAAAAATAACGGAAGTTTTCAGCTGAAATATATTTATTTTGAAAAAATGAACTTTTTTTGGGGCGCCTACGGCGCCGAACTTTTTCAAAGTCCCAACTAACTTGTCCTTGTTAGATAAATACGAAATATTAAACTCTCTGAAATGCACACAAAGTATTTTATAATAGGAGTTGTAGGGCGCCTATGGCGCCCCCTTTGTTTTTTTATTTTATAATTAACCATCATCAAATCCTCTTTTTAAATCCTTTATATTAACTCGTGGTGTCTGCACCCTTGATTGCTTGTCGCCAAAACTTTTGATCGATTTTTAACCCACTTGCTCGTAAGCTAGCGAGCTGAAATTTTGCAGGCAGTTTCGTACCGATAATAAAAACAATGTATCAAATTTTCAGATTGATCGCATGTACCGTAATTAAATTATTGATTTTTTAGATTATTTTATTTATTCCTAGGTATCATGCTATTTTTTGAGATAGAGCGTCGCGGTGCGTATTATATTGAACAACCTTTCTGTCGCGCAATAAGGTGCGTATTTTATTGACAACACTTTTTATAAACATATTCCTGATCGGTGCGCATTATATTAAGCATGTTTTACGACACAACTGCAATTTTGTATTTTTGGATGGTCTTGCACTGCGTTTTATAATGAACATTCTTTTAGTTACTTCTCCTACATAAAGGATTTATAGTCAAAAACTTGGTTTTTTACGTTTAAAAAAAATTAAATCCTGTATATTAACTCGTGGTGTCTGGTTGAACCCTTGATTGCTTGCTTGTCGCCAAAACTTTGGATCAATTTTTAACCCACTTCCTCGTAAGCTAGCGAGCTGAAATTTTGCAGGCAGTTTTGTATCGATGATAAAAACAATGTATCAAATGTTCAGATCAATCGCATTTACCGTAATTAAATTGTTGAATTTTTAGATTATTTTATTTATCCCTATGTATCACGTTATTTTTTGAGATAGAGCGTCGCGGTGCGTATTATATTGAACAACATTTCCTGTCGCGCAATAAGGTGCGTATTTTATTGACAACACTTTTTATAAACATATTCCTGATCGGTGCGCATTATAATAAACATTCATTTAGTTAAGTCTCGTACATAAAGGATTTATAGTCAAATACTTGTTTTTTTACTGTTTTTTTTATTACATTGTTCCTTTTTCCAAAATTAAAATATGAGCTAAAACAATGACGTCATATAATATTTTTTACAGCGTATCTTTAATTTGCACACCTTTTGATGCATTGGTGCAGTAATTTGGTGCACTGCTTTCTAAAATTAGTAGTTTCACGGACAGACATTGCAAATTATATTGTTTTATATTATATCATTTCTCTATAAAACATGTCTAATTAAAACATTTCTCTATGAAACATGTATAGTTATAACATTTCTCTATAAAACATGTATACTTATAACATTTCTCTATAAAACATCTCTAATTAGAACATTTCTCAATAAAAACATGTCTAATTATAACATTTTTCTATAAAACATGTCTAAATGTAACATTTCTCTATATCAGATATCTAATTATCACATTTCTCTATATCACATCTCTAATTATAACATTTCTCTATATCACATCTCTAATTATAATATTTCTCTATAAAACATGTATAATTTAGGTCTGTTATCCATTAATTTAAATTTCATCGTTAACTTTAGAAAAATTATCGATTAATTAATCGATAACTTCGATTAAAGCCAAAAATAGAAATTTATGACGTCATTAAACTGAATATTTCAAGGAAAGTAACAAAAACAGGTAATTGACTTTTTAAAAATTTTTATTGAGTTATTTCCCCTAATTCCCTGCGCTGATGGTGTCAGCCATGTTTACCACGTTTTTATTAACTTGCTTTCGTTCCTGTCTGTCCACAATTTAGTTTCTGACGGTCCACATAAATTAATAAAATTAATTTTAATATTCCGCGGGAGATGTTTGTGCGTAGAAAAATATATATAAATTATTATAAACTATTTATTACTAAAATTTTAACAAAATATTATAAATATTTTCTTAAATTTTAATCGAATTTTTATCGATTAAAATTATTTTAATCGATATTTAATCAATAAAATTTTTAACGATTAATCGAGAAATTAATCGATAATTTCCGCAGCCCTAGTATAATTATAACATTTCTCTATAAAACATGTATAATTATAACCTTTCTCTATCAAACATGTTTTAATATAAAATCTCTAAATCGCATCGTTGCCCGGAAGAGCGAAAGTTTCCATAAATTATTGGCCAACTAAATGAATTACAAGTCTTAGTTTGTCTGTAACTTAAAAAAAATTGAAGTTTTTACGCTATCTTATCTTATTAAATAAGAATATTGCGTCCTACGTTAACTATTATTTATGTTTAGCAGCAAATCCCACTATATATTGCCTTGTGGATCTTACGAAATCTTTGATTTAGTCAGTCGCAACGGGCTATTCAAAATCCTGGAAAAAATGGCTGTCCCCCCACCTACTCGCCATCATCAGACAATTCCATGAACTTTGCGGATGATGCGGCACTGAGAGCAAACACAGAAACTGGTTTGCAACAACTCGTGTCAAGCTTCTGCAACGCCTGCAAATAATTTGGTCTGCAAATCAGCTTGAAAAAGTCAAACAACATTGCCCAAGACACACGTTCTCCTCCTACCATCAGTATCGACAATGAAAACTTGGAGGTTGTGGACTGCTTCACCTACTTGGGGTCCAAGGTCTCCAATACACTGTCCATCGAGGACGAAATAAACAGTAGAATTGGCAAGGCAGCTTCCACAATGGCTAAAATAAATGAACGGGTCTGGCAAAACACCCAGTTAACGGAGAAAACCAAAATGTATGTCTATCGAGGCTGCGTCATCAGTACGCTGCTATACGGGAGCGAGACATGGCCCACTTATACATCCCATGAGCGTGAGATTAACAGCTTCCTCTTGAGGTGCCTGCGTCGTATCCTTGGCATTAAATGGCAGGAAAAAGTGCCAAATAGTGAGATCCTGATGCGTGCCAATACCCAAAGCACCCTCTCAGTCCTTAGTGAAAGACGCCCGAGATGGCTAGGACATGTAAAAAGAATGAGCCCTGGTCCCATCCCCAAGGACCTCCTATATGGTGAACTGGCATCGGGAAAGAGGAAGAAAGGTCACCCACGTCTGCGATTTAAAGATGTCTCCCAAAGGGACATGAAAGCAGCCACAATACGCTCAAGCGACTGGAAGTGTAAACCAGAAGACCGATCTATGTGGCGCACAGTTGTCAAAGAAGGCGTCATAGTAGCCGACGAGTGAAAGATGGCGTAGGCTACAGAGAGAAGAGCTAGGAGAAAGGTCAAAACATTGGGAAGCACAGAACTCGTGTACAAAAGCTGTGGTAAAGGCTGTTACTCAAGGATAGGACTTCACAGCCACACGAGGAAATGCAACCCAACCCAACGGTGATGCAGCAGCGTCTTGCAAGACAGGCAACCCAACGGTGATGCACCATCGTCTTGCGAGACGGAGGGATGCCGATGATGATTAATCTTTCGTTTTTATTAGCGATTTAAATGTTGACAGATTGTTGGTTTTCCTCGCAACCAATTCCACTCACAAATTCCAGACGTGTTTTTACCTCTATGTCTATCTGAGTGTTCTATTAGATTGTTCTATTTCCAAGTTAGAATTAATTGCCTTATGTATTATTACTACTTTGCTCTTTGGTCTTCTATTCCCTATTTTTCTCTAGGTTTAATGATTTAACTAATGGTGTTACTCTTGTCATTTTTCAATCGTGTCCAGTATTGAAACTTTGTTCGTTTAAACGAATAGTTTTATGAACACATTCAAAGGCGGTGTTATCTCGCAACAGGCGGATGTCTGCGTCAGTTCACTACACAGAACGAAGGACATGACCAAAGGGCCCCTGGCAGATACCGTCTCAAAGAAAGCCGGACCGTCCGTTCAAAGAGCCCTTAACAGTAAAGTGAGTATTTATACGGTTTTTAGGTTTTTAATTTACAACTCAAGGCATTTAACAACAATGAATTTACCTTGTATTAATTTATCGTGGGTAGATATAGAATTTATAATCACTGACCAGGCATGAAACAAATACAGGTGGCGTAAGTAGTGGGGGAGGGGGTTGAAACTCACCAGGTGACACCAACCTTAGCTAGGATTCTGATATGCCCTACTGTTTCGCAAAAATCATAACACTTTTAGACGGTTTTCATAACATTTGAATCGTATTTATATTTGACACATTTATTTATATTTGACACATTTATTTATATTTGACACATTTAAACTTTTATTTTATTTACACTTTGATAAAATAATAATTATCATTCATTTCAAGAATCTTCAACTTTGCAATGTATTTTAATTATAAAGAAAATACAAACAGCAATAAAAAAAAATCAATAAATATTATAATATGTCTGCCTGTAGCTACAGAAGGCGTATTGGAAACTGAACTAAACAAAGGACGAGAGTCAAAATTGAAAGGTGCTTAAATCCTATACATTACCAGAGTTTGCATATCATATTGTCAACACAAGAATACACACACACACACTTATATATCTTGTCTGTTACAGACGCTCCTTCTATACGAAAGATTATTGCATCCTACGCCTATCCATGGTTTGTGTCTAGTCTTGCATTTTTATTAGAGTTTTTTTTTAAACATTGATAAAGTGTTGGTTTTCATGGTTTCTTCAGGCAACCCATGACACGTCTGAATTCCAGACATGAAGACAGATCTTGCATACGGAATAAGAAAAATGTTTTTATTCCTATGTCTTGTAAAGTGGAACCTCTCTTATAGAGTAATTCGCTTAACGAGTAAAAACAATGTGAAGAAGTAGCTCCATTAACGAGCAACATTTCGCATTAGTTACGCAGAAAGGGGAAGTCCCTTTTTACCCGACATTCATTTGTGAGCCGGGGCTTTCGCGCCGATGTATTAGTCTGTTAGTATACTTTTTACACGCGTTTATTTAAGCCACACTGTTTGTATGTTGTATGCGTCAAATCTTGTAACGTAAATTTAAACAATTTCTGATGGTCCTAGAGAACTCAAAGTTTTACCACAGATATAGATCTTGGATGACAATGCATTTTACCAAAATTTCAGATCGATTGAAAGTAAAGTAATTAAATTAATGCATTTTTAGTTTATCTCTATATAGCATCTGCATCCGTCTGCTATTGTGGACTTCCACGTGCGTGCCACCGAAGCTCACCCCAGCCATCGATAACCACATTCCCCGTGTTTAACATAGTGACGTAGCTAGAACTTTTGCCGCCCGGGGCGGTCTCCAATGTGCCGCCCTTTTTAGGGACCGTTCATAAATGACGTTACGCATCTGTATACATTTGTTACGATGTGTGACGAGAGGTGTGCGTTTGAGAAATGTGACGTCACGTCAAAACGCACAACTTTAAATAAAAGTTCCACTTAAATATTGATTACTGACATTTTTATTTAATGACGTTTATGTAAAACGCGTGTTACGATATTACTGTGCAGCCTTGCACTAAAAACATACTTAAATGAAAAAAAAATGATTTGAAACATGCTTATTTTCAAATAGAAAATATAGCTTTCATGGGGGAGGGGGGTCAAAACTTTATTACATTATAATTGAAGAAGGGGTCTAAGTTTTTGTGGCGACGTGTGACGAGGGCGGAGGTGGTGTAAAATCAGCCAAAATTGCGCGACGTCATTTATGGACGGCAAATTAGTCGATTATATGATTGTTTTTTTAAATAAATTAATAAACATGAATAAATAATTGCACTTGAAACGAAGTAAAGGTGGGGAACATGTTTACCATTGCATGCCATATTTATGTAAGCAGTAATTAAAGAGGCCGCATAAGATGATATACCTATAAATACACATTTATAAAAATCTATATATATAATTCTCTTCATGGGACCATGCCAGGCAAGTAAGCAGCAAAAATATGTGCAACCGAGCATGACGAATGACCCTCTCTCGGGTCAACTAAACACAATTCTCTTCGTGGTCGGACCCTGCGAGGCAACAAGACGCTGCATTTGCAACAGAGCGTGACGAATGACCGTCGCTCGGGTCAACTAACCACTGTTGGCACGCGTGGTGGTGGGATGAAATGGAAAAAAGGGGGGTGTGGGAGTGGCTAGCAACAATGCACTTGCGTTTACTTGCATTGTCTTTCACAGTAAATGTGAAATTCGTAGTGTACTGGTTAGCATGTCCGCCTCATACGTCGATGGTCCTTGGTTCAAGCCCCAGCGAAAACATTGTTTTTTTTTAATTTTTAAAAATGTCTGTTTTTGCCCGTTCTTTTACCCCTTTATTGCCAACACTAGCTGATTTAGTTACGGGTGAAGACTTCCTGAAAGACACAGTTGTCAAAATGGGATGTGTTTGGGCAAAACGACTGTGAGCGAATGAAAAGAAATAACTCTGGAGAGACCCGCGGCGTAGCATACGCCGCAGACTTGCTCATAATAGACAGTGCAAAAAATGGATTGGGGGGGGGTGAGAGTACAGACACAAACAGCAGCACCAAGTAAGGAAAGAATAGCGAGTAAACATGGAGACAAGCACACTGAGGTTGTTGTTACCCGCCTCCCAATTAATACACCATCCCTTAAACATAAACTGTGATTGGCCGACCCTAGCGAGGGTTAGTCATGTTTAGGGTTGTTAGTTGCGTGTTGTTGTTTTTTGTTGGTTTTTTAAACCGATTATCGATTATGTAGCTCTGATTTTAAACCAATTATCGTTTTATAGCTGACTTCATAGAAGTTAGGGGTGTACCGAATTTCGCCTGCAAACGTCTCGAAACCAAAAATGAGTTGGCAGTCCCCAGCCAACCTACACACGCGTTGTTTATTTTCTTCGTGCTGTAGTTTGTGTCCGTTATTACTCCACTTTCTTTGCACTCTCCATGGGCAAGTCTGCGGCGTATGCTACGCCGCGGGGCGTCTAGTACACTATATATTTTTAAATGCCACAAGAAAGTTACTGAGGTCGCAGATCCCCCTCCCCCCCATTAGATAAAACATATTCCAAATTTACACCCCAAAAAAACAGTATCAATTACTATTCTTTTATTTTATATTTATAAATAAATGATTTTTTTTACAAACAAAGAAATTGTACACATTAGTATGTAATCATATTTTTACATTTACTTTCCTAACTTTCATAATAGAAAAATCGTGTAATATGCTATCAAAATTTTAATTATTTGTAATATCGTGTTCTATGGACAATATTTCAAGATTTTGTTGTCTTAAATCGCTCATTGTGGAACGAAGATAATTTTTATCAACTTCAGTTTGGAGAAGCTCCTTTCACAACTAGCGACACTAATAGCAATTGTTGAAAAAATTCATAGCAAAAATTACAATGTTGGGTACAGAATTTTCCAATCCATACTGTTGAATAAAATTTAATAGGTCAAGGGGGCCTTTCCCCCCGTTTTTCTAACATGATAATGCCTATTCTTTTGGCTAGGTACAGCCATAAAAACCTGGAGCCTTTTTCTTTCAGTATTGAACTGTTCTTTATCAATGTCAATAAAGTAATTTATTTGATGTTCAAATGGTTCATTTCGTAGGTTACAGGGTATTATATACGAATATTTTATTGCAAGGACTTGCAACTCACCAAATCGCTCTTTTATTTTCTGTTATAATTCCATCCATGCATAAACACATTTCCTGTTGTACTTCTCGTTCTAAAAATAGAACCACGTCTTCTTAATTTTCACCACTCAAATTTTTTTCTCCTTCTAACTCAGCGTTCAGTTGATATCTCTAACTCTTCACAAATTGTTTGACTGACATTACAGCGTTTTGTATTAGCACATATCTTTGTACCATGCAATTGGTTTGCATTAATTAAAAAAATGACGGGTTCCCATAAATTGAGATAACTTAGAAAATAAAGAGATTGCATTGAATTGAATAACATTTAAGCATCTTATCTCGTTTTACTAGTTACTTCTTCAGATGTCAATTAAAAAGTATTTCTTTTTCGAAATTATGTATGCCTGTTGTGGTGTTTATTAACGGAGAAATTTGAATATTTTCATGTTCTTGCCATAAATCTTAATAATTTTCCATAAAATAGACGAATTCAAATTATTTACACATTACTTTAATTGTATAGGCATACAATTTTTAATGAATAACCGTATTTTAATGAAAACACAAATTAATTGTGCTACTTTAATGCAATAAAAACAAAATAAATTTAATTTTTAAATAACGTACCGTACAATAATTTTCTGAAAACTCAAACAGTAATATAAATTACTCTTATTTTGTATAAATTACTACTTGCAAGTTAAACACAATATTTGAACCATCATGAATTGTAGGTACTTTTTCACGCATCATTCTGCGAATGTCGAAATTCCACGCAAAAACCATCGTGGCAATATATTTGGGCCCAGCGCTGATGTGTTTTGTGTGTAGTTTTCATATAAAACCGTCATCTCGTCGTACCGTATACCTATACCGCTAATTTTCCAAACAAATCGATACCTTTTTTGAGTGATTTTAAATTTTTGAACGGTTTTGCGTTACTTATAACATGCACACAGCCACTATGTAATCAAAAAAATGTTGTACGAATCCGTTAATTAGGACTAGAAATTACGAACAACATTATTTTACCTTGGTGTTCCCACTTCAAAAGAAAAAGGGTAGTTGTCGGAATAGGTTGCACTCTTTAAATGCCAAAAAATGCCACCCCTAAATGTGTGCCACCCGGGGCGGACCAGCCCCACCACCCCCTCTAGCTACGCCACTGGTTTAACAGCTCAGTAATACGATGAGCGCCCCACGCTTTCATGTGCAGTGGATAGGTTCACGGATTTCACCTGTAATCATAGAATATTTTTATTTTCGTCTTTTTAGTGCATTTTCTATATTAAATAAAAGCGTGTCCTTTTAAAATATAAAAAAAAATTTTTTTAAAAAGAATTTTATTTCATTTGTGATCACCAGTTTTTTTATATATTTTTAATCAGAATTTATTCGTAATTTTTTATGCGCTTAGTGTAAAAACCTGTGCTAAAATGTCTTCAAAGAAAAAAAACAACAAGAAGACAATCATAATAGAGAAAAAATAACTGTTGGAAGGAAACGTTAAAATCATTGCAAAGCGAGAACAAGGTGTGGGCGTGGCTAATCTAGCACACACATACAACCTGCCAACATCAACGATCTGCACTATTCTCAAGAACAAAAACAAAACTAAGGAGATGGATGATTCAAAGGGAGTGTCAAGAATGTCTACGACACGGCTACGTATTCTTGATGATGTTGAGAGGTTGCTTCTAATATCGTCGTCTGCATCCTCGCGTCTCGCAAGACGATGGTGCATCACCGTTGGGTTGGGTTGCATTTCCTGGTGTGGCTTTGCAGTCCTATCCTTGAGTGACAGTCTTTACCACAGCTTTTGCAAACGAGTTCTGTGCTTCCCCATGTTTTGACCTTTCTCCTAGCTCTTCTCTCTGTAGCCTCCTCCATCTTTCGCTCATCGGCTACTATGACGCCTTCTTTGACAACTGTGCCCCACGTAGATCGGTCTTCTGTCTTACACTTCCAGTCACTTGTGCGTATTCTGGGCTGCTTTCCTGTCCCTATGGCAGACATCTTTAAATCGGAGACGTGGGTGACCTTTCTTCCTCTTTCACGATCATGTAGGAGGTCCTTGGCGATGCGGCCAGGGCTCATTCTTTTTACATGTCCTAGCCATCTCGGGCGTCTGTCACTAAGGATTGAGAACATGCTTTGGGTATTGGCACCCATCAGGATCTCACTATTTTGGCACTTTTTCCTGCCATTTAATGCAAAGGATGCGACGCAGGCACCTCGAGTAGAAGCTATTAAGCTTGCGCTCGTGGTATGTATAAGTGGTCAATGTCTCGCTCCCGTATAGCAGCGCACTGATGACGTCGGCTCGATAGACACACAGTTTGGTTTTCTCCGTTAGCTTGGTGTTTTGCCAGACCCGTTTATTTAGTTTAGCCATTGTGGCAGCTGCCTTGCCAATTCTACTGTATATTTCGTCCTCGATGGATAGTGTATTGGAGACCTTGGACCCCAAGTAGGTGAAGCTTTCCACAAACACCTCGTTTTGATTTTGGCTCGGAGGCGGGCAGTATTGATAAACGAGAAGCGATTTCAAGGCGACTCTATTAACGAAAACATTTTTTGTAAGAAGGCAAAATTTAATTTTGCTAACTGTTAAATACTACCCCCCTCTCCTCTCTCCCCGCTTGCCATGAATGCGTAGTGTGATGCCCATGGGTCGTAGTGATTAACGACTGTGCCCCACCCCCTACCTATTCACTCCACAGTCTGTTGTCCTCGGGTCAGTTTACACCTCTGACCTTGTTTTGGTTTATCTAAGTTGTTCATAAAAGAGCTATAAGGTTCTGGACTCTAACAGTTATGAAATATATGTTGTTCTAGTAGAAGTTAAGCCCAGAACTTTCCATGAGATTTAGTATTTAAGGACATAGAGAGAGAGAGAGAGAGAGAGAGAGAGAGAGAGAGAGAGAGAGAGAGAGAGAGATAGATAGATAGAGAGAGAGAGAGAGAGAGAGAGAGAGAGAGCGAGAGAGAGAGAGAGCGAGAGAGAGCGAGAGAGAGAGAGAGCGAGAGAGAGAGAGAGCGAGAGAGAGAGAGAGAGAGAGAGAGAGAGAGAGCGAGAGAGAGAGAGAGCGAGAGAGAGAGAGAGAGAGAGAGAGAGCGAGAGAGAGAGAGAGAGAGAGCGAGAGAGAGAGAGAGAGAGAGAGAGACAGAGAGAGAGAGAGAGAGAGAGAGAGAGAGCGAGAGCGAGAGAGAGAGAGAGACAGAGCATCGCACGAGAAGAGTACCAAGCTAGGCTGGCCACTATTGTAATTGTTACCTGTCATTGTTAACCTTCTACTGTAAACGCTATCGGCTATTGTTTTTGTTTTTTTATCTCTTTACATTCGTATCTTATGTTATTAGTCGTTATTGTTAGATTTATATTAGGTTAAGAGTTGAACTAATTATACGGTTTATTCCTAACCACAATGTTTCGTGTGTTTAATTGTTATTTACTTTTCATTATTTCATTGTATTAAATTAAGAATTGTAAAGTCAGTTATTGTGTTTCATCTTTCTTTTGTGTTACGTGCCGTGTGAACGAGGCATTTAAACATTTCTCTCAACTTTATTGTGAGTTAGAGAGTCGATAACCCCTGCGGACGTAACACTAACCTCGTTAAGAAAACACCCGGATCATCTACTGCCGAAAAAGAACTACAATTCAAGGAAGGTCATGGATGGTTCGCGATGTTTAAGAGAAGATATGGTATCCACATCGCTGTGAGGCACCTTGAAGCAGCAAGCTCTGACACAAAAGCAGAAGAGAACTTCATCAGTGACTTCAAGAAGCTCATAGATCTTGGGGGTAACCAACCGCCACAAGTTTGTAATTGAGACGAGATGTGTCTCTTATTGAACCTATATAACAGCAAAAGAGAATGAATTGCGAGTCCACCAGCCAATGAAAGACTGCCTCACGTTGCTATTTTGTGCCCATGCAAGAGGCGATTTGAAAATTAAACCACTTCTTGTTTACCATTCAGAAACTCCACTAGCCTATAAGAAGTGTAATGTCCAGAAGAGCAAACTAAATGTGATGTGGAGATCCAACAAGAAAGTCTGGCTGACACGTGACATTTTCACTGATTGGATCAATGAAGTGTTTGGTCCTTCCGTAAAAAATAGTTGATTGAGATGAATCTTCCTCTCCGTGTCTTGCTTGTTATCGACAATACACCCACCGATCATCCAGGCCTACAAGATGATATTCATGAAGAGTTTAATTTCATCAATATCCTTTTTGTGCCTCCCAACACAACTCCGTTATTCCATCTAATGGACCCGCAGGTTATTTCTAAATTTAAAAAGTCTTCACTAAAACACTCTTCGAGCGTTGTTTTGAAGTTACCGAGGAGACACTACTCTCTCTCTCTCAGAGAGTTTTGGAAAGATCATTTTCACATTGTTGCTTGCCTCAAGATGATTGCCAAGAATTGGGAAGTAGTAAGCAAGAGGACCCTCACTTCTGCTTGGAAAATACTTTGGCAAGAGAGTGTTGTTGAATGTCATTTTGAAACACTACCTGTGGAGTCTACAGTTAACGAGATTGTGTCATTGGCCAATATCAGGGGACTCGGGGTGAACAACAAAGTTATTGAAGAACTTGTGAAAGAACACAGTCACGAGTTGACCACCGAAGAGCTAACGGCGTTGCATCGTGTTTCACAGCAAGCAATGATGTAGGAGATCTCATTAATGGAGCAGTGGGAAGTAGCAGAGCAACAATCTCCTAGAGCAATATGAGAAATGCTGAAAGCATGGGAAACTGTGGCATCGTACATTGAGAAGCATCACCCTAATAAGGAGGTGGCTATTTGTGTAACAAATTAATTCAATGATAATGTTCTGACACATTTTCGTCACATTTTGAAGCGTCGGCAAAAACTCATGTCTTAAGACAGTTTTCTAATTCAAAATAATTAATTATTTGTCATAAATTCATATTTCAATTTACGTTTTTTGTTTCAAATCTAAATAGTATTCCAAGTTGTTACACTCCTTAACAATTCATAAGTAATTTTATTTAAATAAATGTTAATAAATTTTTGAGAAAATTAGTGTTTTTTCAGCAGGGAACGCATTATCGTATTTTCATTTATTTGTATGGGGAAAATTGTTACGTTTAACGAATTTTTCGATAACTGGTAAGATTCTATAACAAAGTGTGCTCATTATGATAGGTTCCACTGTATGTCCAAGTTGGAATTAATTCACCTATGTATCAAGGTTTGATGATTTAATTAATGGATTTACTCTTGTAAGCTTTGCATATTCTCCAATAATAAATCTGGTAGATCTTTTTTTTTGTTTATCAATGTTTTCTTCTTGGAATGGGTCACATACAAAAGATACATATTCTCTCTATTTACATAAACAATGGAGATTATTCTCTTTATGATTATCTCTTTCTTTGTGTTTCAAGGGCCAAGCCGAGCTCAATTTTGGTGAGGTAGTGAGCACACCTCCAGGAAATTTGACAAACTTCACTGAAATTATGTTTGTTTGTTTACCGACTTGGCGAGACGGAAACGAAAAGGTAGACAACTCATTCCTTATCTCTAATTTCAGTGATGTGTTCATGTGGTACTGAGTTGGGTGTGCTGATGGATTATGGGATAAATTCGGGGATATTCAATTAAAATTGTGTGAGTGGAGTTTGGGAGTCGAGTTTGGGAGTGGGGTTTCGGAGTGGAGTTTTGGAGTGGAGTTTTGGAGTGTGGTTTCGGAGTGGAGTTTTGGAGTGGGGTTTTGGAGTGGGGTTTTGGAGTGGAGTTTTGGAGTGGGGTTTTGGGAGTGGAGTTTTGGAAAGAAGTTTTGGAGGAGGGTTTTGGGAGTGGAGTTCTTGAGTGGGGTTTTGGAGTGGGCTTATGAAGTGGGGTTTTGGAGTGGAGTTTTGGAGTGGAGTTTTGGAGTGGAGTTTTGGAGTGGGCTTATGGAGTGGGGGTTTGGAGTGGAGTTTTTGAGTGGAGTTTTGGAGGGGAGTTTTGGAGTGGGCTTATGGAGTGGGGTTTTGGAGTGGAGTTTTGAAGTGGAGTTTTGGCATGTAGTTTTGGAGTGGGGTTTTGGAGTGGAGTTTTGGAGTGGAGTTTTGGCGTGTAGTTTTGGAGTGGAGTTTTGGAGTGGAGTTTGGAGTGTTGTTTGGGACTAGAAAATTCTGTTAAATAAATGAGTGAATTGATAATTAGATTAATGGATCTTTGCAAAAGTGCCACCTTCACAAGTAGAGGTTTTTAATTGAATGCTTATCTTTGCGTCATCTTAAATAATTCCTAAAATCCGATTTGAATCACATTGACCAGGGGAGACCACCCGACATAAATCTTTCAACAGGTTCTTTTCGACAGTGTTGTGGAATGTTTGAGACGAGCTTCTGAGAAAAAACTTCGCAGTATTGTTTTTCCTGCTCTTGGAATGGGAGGGCTGCACTATCCCCCGTTTGAAGTGGCCATTGCATTGTTGGAAGGCATTATATGCTATGTCAGCTCTGTCACGGAGACATCCCTGGACACTGTCTACATCGCATTACACGACCCCAAAATTGACAGCCAGCGGGTAAGTGATATATTTGATTAACAAACATTTTGAAATGAGAAAAATGTTTTGCAAAGCATGTTTACATTGTCAGTACAGCATGTTTACATTGTCAGTACAGCATGTTTACATTGTCAGTACAGCATGTTTACATTGCCAGTACAGCATATTTACATCGTCAGTACAGCATGTTTACATTGTCAGTACAGCATGTTTACATTGTCAGTACAGCATGTTTACATAGTCAGTACAGCATGTTTACATCGTCAGTACAGCATGTTTACATCGTCAGTACAGCATGTTTACATCGTCAGTACTGCATGTTTACATCGTCAGTACAGCATGTTTAAATCGTCAGTACAGCATGTTTACATCGTCAGTACAGCATGTTTACATTGTCAGTACAGCATGTTTACATTGTCAGTACAGCATGTTTACATTGTCAGTACATCATGTTTACATTGTTAGTACAGCATGTTTACATTGTCAGTACAGCATGTTTACATTGTCAGTACAGCATGTTTACATTGTCAGTACAGCATGTTTACATTGTCAGTACAGCATGTTTACATTGTCAGTACAGCATGTTTACATTGTCAGTACAGCATGTTTACATTGTCAGTACAGCATGTTTACATTGTCAGTACAGCATGTTTACATTGTCAGTACAGCATGTTTACATTGTCAGTACAGCATGTTTACATTGTCAGTACAGCATGTTTACATTGTCAGTACAGCATGTTTACATTGTCAGTACAGCATGTTTACATTGTCAGTACAGCATATTTACATTGTCAGTACAGCATGTTTACATCGTCAGTACAGCATGTTTACATCGTCAGTACAGCATGTTTACATCGTCAGTACAGCATGTTTACATCGTCAGTACAGCATGTTTACATCGTCAGTACAGCATGTTTACATCGTCAGTACAGCATGTTTGCATCGTCAGTACAGCATGTTTGCATCGTCAGTACAGCATGTTTGCATCGTCAGTACAGCATGTTTGCATCGTCAGTACAGCATGTTTACATCGTCAGTACAGCATGTTTACATTGTCAGTACAGCATGTTTACATTGTCAGTACAGCATGTCTACATGGTCAGAAAAGCTCAGCTTTATATAAAAGATTGTAACTTATGTACTGCCCTTCGATTTCTATGAAAGATTGTAGTAACTTATGCTCTGCCTCTCACTAATGACATTACACATTCAAACAGTCATGGGTTCGTGTGCAGGAAAAAGAAATTTTCAAATATAAATCTAGAAAATAATAATTTCAATCAACATTAAGTTATTATTAAATACTTAAAAATAAAGCTATATATAAAATTCACCAGAACAAACACAAGCCGAGTGAAAATAAGCATAACGAATGACCCTCGTTAGGCTCGGCCAATCAGAGTTTATTGTTGGCAAACTATGTTGGGGGCAGTTAGCTAACCGCAGTGCGCATATCTCGAGACCAACAATGGTTAAGTAAGGCGGTTCCCCCTCCCTGACATTCACTCGTGTTCTTTTGATTTCCTCATGCTGTAGTTTATGTCTGTTCTTTCCACCCTTTCTTTGCACTATCTATGAGCAAGTCTGCGGAGTATTTCTACGCAGCAGGTGGTATCTAGTAATAATTAATCATTAGTCATTAGACAAATCTCTGAGCAAATCTTTTTATTATTTCCTTTAAAATTTCATTAGTGTATCCAAGCTAAGTTCCACTATTCATATGCGGTAATGGCATAACTTTTTAAAAAAATACATTAAAATATTCACACGTATGATAAAACTAATATTAAGAAGAGAATTAAGAAGAGAAATTCTTTCAAAAGAATTATATTTAACTTATACTGTTAAAAATAGCTCGTAAATAAAATAATGCGGGTGAGACTGCAACCAGGCTTTTAAATTAGTAAGTGTATAACATATAAACAGGGTATTAGTTAGCCTGACAAGACGTAACAAAACAGCGCTGTATTAGTATTAGTTAGCCTGACAGGACGTAACAAAACAGCGCTGTTTTGTTACGTCCTGTCAGGCTAACTAATACCTTGTTTATATGTTATACACTTACTAATTTAAAAATAACAAGCCTCGGAAATTGACGTGATCTTGTTCACGCTGGGCGGTATTTAATAAAGATTTAACTTTCAATATGTTTTGGGTTTATAATGGCCTGAATGTATGTTAGAAATTAATGTATTACTGAAAAATTTCTTGTAACTAAATCTTTAACGTTAAACTGAAGAATTTAAATCTAAGTGAATAATTTTAAACTGCACAATTTACATTCAACCGAATAATTTCAACAGAATAATTTAAATTTAACAAAATAATTTGAATTTATTTGAATTAAATGTAATTAGATTTTTGTAAGTAATTTATATTGAAGATACAAAATTTAAATTTTACTGAATAATAACATTCACTAAATAATTTAAATTAAATTTACAAATTTACAAACTAAACTGAATAATTTATATCCAACTGAATACATAACACGTAGGTCTACCTGGTAATTTTCATTGGTTTGAAAAATGTACGTTTAACTAAATAATTTTCACGGAACTGAATGGTTGTAATATATAGGAATAATCGAAAATGTAATAAATAATAACATTTTATTGAAAATCTAAATTTAACGAAATAATTTACGTTTTAACTAAATAAATAGCACGTGGAATGGCTAAACATCAATATCTGCACATCATAATCTCTCCCTGTTAGAAATAACTTTGTTTCATAGACACATCATAAAAAAACAAATACTCCATATCTAATCCAACCACCGAGGGTTTCCCTGCTATTAATAACTTTGTTTCACAGACACATCAGAAAAAAAAACAACTCCATATCTAATCCAACCACCGAGGGTTTCCCTGCTATTAATAACTTTGTTTCACAGACGTTCGTCCAGGTCACCATGGCATTCCTCCGAGGTATGGAGAAAGAGATGGAGCTTGCCTTGGGTGGCAAGGGTCAAAGTTCATGGCTCAGATTTCTTGGACATGAATCTTTGAATGGCCTTGAGAGGACGAGACCCGAGGACTCATCACAGAGATCAGGAGGTATTTTGTATACATAGGACCAAAGAACTTACACCTCAGTCGAACATTACATAAATAGGAGGTATTTTGTATACATAGGACCAAAGAACTTACACCTCAGTCGAACATTACATAAACAGACAGTAGGAGGTATTTTGTATACATAGGACCAAAGAACTTACACCTCAGTCGAACATTACATAAACAGACAGTAGGAGGTATTTTGTATACATAGGACCAAAGAACTTACACCTCAGTCGAACATTACATAAACAGACAGTAGGAGGTATTTTGTATACATAGGACCAAAGAACTTACACCTCAGTCGAACATTACATAAACACATAGCAAAGACAATAACCGACAAACCAATGACAGATTTCTAGGATGGTGGTGGTGGCAAATATTGTAGTGTTAGTGGAGGTGATGTTAGTGGAGGTGGTGTTAGTAGAGGTGGTGTTAGTGGAGGTGGTTGTGGTTGAGGTGGTGGTGGTGGATGTTGTGTTAGTGGAGGTGGTGTTAGTGGAGGTGGTTTGTCGAAACAACATCGTCTACAGTCTACACAATAAACCCTCATCACTGACATTCTTCTGCATTAAAATTTATTTAAAAATAGATTTTTTACCGTCACTGGAAACCGGAGTTACAACGGTGGCCAATATTGTAAGAAGTCTGCCATCGTCGACCTTGGATTTGAGTAACTCGATTTGTGGGGCTGAGATCTCCCCTGGCTTCAGTCTCAGAGAGGGAACAGCTCACATTGGAATCAATCTGTCCATCAACGTCCCTGGGGCCCTCAAGAAAATGTTTGAGATCACTTCATCAAAGATAAAATCTTACATGTGTAAATGATACAGGGGAATAATTTGACATTTGAAATGGAGAGCATTTTGATCATAGGGGGCAGGGTTTATAACGAAGTTTCATTTTTTATTATAAACAGGTTCCAATATGTGTCTGTAAGAGAGGAACTTAGTTATGTTAGAAATCACGCCACACAGCAAATGTAAACAAATGTATCACAATGTAACACAACGTAACACAATGTAACAATTTAACACATTGTAACACAACGTAACACAGTGTAACACAACGTAACACAATGTAACACAATTTAACACATTGTAACACAACGTAACACAATGTAACACAATTTAACACAATGTAACACATTGTAACATAATGTAACATATTTCAGATTTGTTGAAGGATGATATAAAATGCATTGATAGAAATTTTAATGGAAATAATTATTTTAGAAATTATCTGAATAAAAAGAAAAATCATATACATGTAATGCCTTTTAAAAATATTTTTTTTACAAATATGTAAATATAGTGATGCAATAAAAAGGTACAATATTCTGTAACTTAGTCAGGGTTGATGATTTGACAATTGGAGATGTTTTGTGTCTGCTTTTAAATTTAAAAATATATTTTAATTAAGTTCAAATAAAGTAATAATCAAAATTATAATAATAATGATAATAATTCTCACACGCCTTATGTGCTACTAAAAACACGAACATTGAAGCGTATGAAAGGTCTAACAATAACAAAAATTGTAAGTTCAGATTAGCCCAAAAGTACATTTTAGGCTAAATCTTTAGAAGTTTCGAACAAACAAATACGTAAAACAAGATCCCAGAATCAAACTATTTTGAGTTTATTTTCCATCTTGGCTTTTAAAAAAAAGTGTGAACCGTAAGACATGTACTTTTTAAATCCCTTATATTAACTTCGCGGCCGTCTCTGTCGTCATCTCATGGGCTGGGCGGGCGGACGGAAAAACAAAAGTCAAAAATGACCCACTTGCCGTGATCCGATCGAGCTGAAATTTGGCACACGGGCCCGTCTCACCTAACAATGCATCGTATCAAAATGTCAGATCGATCGATCGTACCGTAATTAAATTAATGCATTTTTAGTTTATCCTTATATGAGGTATGTAATTCAAATTCACGGTTTGTTATTGTTTTTTTCTTCCACTTCCACCGTGCCGACACCCCCTCAAGTCCCACCCCCATTTATTAAAGACAAGGGACATCACTCGGTGTCAGTCTGTCAATGTTTGTAGCGTTTGAAAATAATCAATACTGTTAGTTATGTCTCATATATAAGGGGTTTACAGTCAAAAACTTTGTTTTTACGGGTTTGTTTTATTCTAGATCTTTTACCCGTGATGATTTTGAACCGCACAGTTGAGTCACGTGACAATTTAAAGAGAGGCGGGAGGGGAGAGGCGTCCGCCAGCAGTAGCAGTTCAAATCTTAAGATACCAGGTTGAACGTTTTAATGACTCCATGGATCTGACTTTCTCCCGAGTTTTAATGCGTTTATACGATTTTAAACAGTTTTTATTATGAAATGGAATGATATCTATTTTAAAATAAATTCATTTTAAAATATATATATTACTGTACCATAAATAAAATGAAATCTATTTTGACACAAATTCATTTCAACTCTATATACAGTCGGACCTTGCTAAGTCGAACTTCCCCCCGTAATCCTACATGTGGAAGAAAGTCAGCAGTCCCGAGCCTGCGCTCTTCATGGGGCTGCCCGGAAGATCCCCTAGGGCAGTGCTTCTCAAACTTTCGTATGACGGACCGGCAGGAATGTTTGCCATTGCTCCACGGACCGGTGCGCCATTTTTCCGTGATTTTCCCTGTACTGACTGACATGATAGTAAAATGAGACCCCACATGGCCTAAAGCCCCACAAGGTTAAGCATGAATTCCGCTTGTTTTACAGTACATAACATTGAACACTTTTGAAAAAGAATAAACTGAAGCCTTGATTGCTTATGCTCATTTAAGAATGTCTTCATTTTGTATTAAAAAAATTTGATAATGGCGGCCTCGTTTTTGTTATAACTTTTAAAAAAATGAACAGTACTTTAATAAATTTATATCCTGACTTGAGTTTACGTTTTATTAAAGAAAATGTAAAATTTAATATAAAAAGTCATGTTCATGTATTTAAAAAAAATAATATAGTAACTATAGTAAGTACTTCAAGTACATGTGTAAGTTTATTCTCAAAGTTTAACTGAAGGTAATGACTAAGGTGAGCCTATTTATTTGTTGCAAGTTTATCAAGTCTTTGCTCCATTGAGGACAGTGCTTCACGCTATGTAGAACGGACACTCATACTGTTCCTTTGCTTTGTCTTAATAAAATGCTCATTGCGTATCCACTCAGTGCCTTTCTGTTGGAAAGTAAAACTTAAAACGGTCAAATAATTTTGCTAATTGCTCAATGATGACTTTCTGTAGAGATGGCACATCAAGCTCTTCATCGATAGTCGCTGCCAAATTGTGAAACATATCGAAACAATCCTCTGACTTTCGACTCTTCCATGTTTCTAGTTTGCGTTGCTGTCCGTCAATCTTGTCTGCCATTGTAAATAATGAAGCCATCCTTCCTTACATGGAGATATTGAGCTCGTGAAAAATGGCAAAGATATCAGACAGGTAGCCAAATTTGCTCTTCATTCGCATTTCGAAATAATTGAGACCAATCTGGTTTTTTCTCTTGTAGAAACTGGTCGAGCTCTCTTCACAATTGAAAAACTCTTGAGAGTACTTTGACTTGAGAAAACCAACGCACATCAGCATGCAGTAAGAGCTGTTTGTATTCCGCACCCATTTCGTCGAATAAAGCAGCAAATACTCTTGAATTTAAAGCATTTGTCTTGACATTGTTCACGATTTTTATAACTTCACTGAGCACGTTGTTTAGTTCTGTTTACATTAGCTTCTTGGCTAAACTAACGTTCAATGTGAATAAAACAGTGGGTTAACTTGCACTATGGTGTTAATTCCTTAATCTTGTTTACAACTCCAGAACGCCGCCCAGTCATGCCCGCAGCGCCATGCGTAAACACACCAACACAATATTGTGGAGAAATGCGGGTTACCTAGGGGACAGGTGAACCGAGTAGGGGTGGGTGCGCAGCAGCCAAAGGGGCATGGCTTGGGGGTGTTAGGTTACAACAGTGACCAGAGCGAAGTTTTTATTGCTGTCAAACACGACCATAGTCCAGGGAGATGTCAAATGTTATTTATGTGAACTTGGGGAAAATATTAATGCCGTTCGTTTTAATGGCTTTAATGAGGAGGACATCTCAAGTATCACCCACATAACTTTGGCTAGCTATATAAGGACAGGGACTTGTTATACCGGGGAGTACTAAGCCAGGGAGCCACCGAGTAGGATGCCAGGGTGGCGAGATAGGAGGCCCGGGAACCAGTGTACCGAGTTGGTAGGAGTCTGGGTGCCACTAGGACGGAGTACGGATAGAGTGACTGGGGACTAAGAACGTAGTGACGGCCAGATGAGAAGTGTTGTACTCAAATAAAAGAACTGTCTCGCTGAGTGCGTGTTGGTGTTCTTGGTTGGAACGACAGAATTAAACAAAGAAACGCAGGCATAGATCTTCTACAATATAGAAATTCTGATATTTGCCAACAATGTAATCGTGAAAGTCTTTGAATATTTCAGAACTAATTGTATTTGTTTGTAATGAATTAGAAATGAAATACTCTTTCTTCAAGTCATCCTTATATTGACATAGCACATATACCATCAGATTTGCCAAATTGACTGACGGACATCCCACAAGAGAACCGGCAACGAGATCACAAGCGCTTTGACTATTTGATACATTTTCTTGTTGGTTCTCAAACTTAAAGAAAACTTAACGATTATAATTACATTTATTTTTCGTTTATTGATAACTTCCGCGGACCGGTGGCTGATGGTCAACGGACCGGCATCGGTCCGCGGACCACCACTTTGATAAGTACGGCCCTAGGGGACGTAACAGCTGAGAACCCCCACCCCCGGAGTGGTCGCTTCTGAAGCGGCCACCTGGGCATCCAGGACACAAGGCCAAAAATGCCTCCCACTAAGTTGACCTCCCAAAGGAGGGGTGGATTGTTCCCTACTTCGACTCGCTACCACTTCGGCGCCACCCCAGCAAAGCACACGAGTTTCTATGGTTAGGACCGCCGCAGTGCGGGGGATCATCAATGACCTACCTATGGTGTAACCCCCACTGGAAGGCTTCCTCAGAGCCGGAGTACGTTGCGTTCTTCGTAGTTCGCGGTACCTGTTGCTAATCCGTACTGGCGCTCCTGGCCCTAAACCGGCACCGCTCAATAGCGTTGCTAGTAAAATGAGGGGGACGAAACGGTCGCTTCGGAATAACCCGACCCTCAACGGGTACTTTGGTTTTCATCATCGGCATTGCATCTAGATGCTTTGTCTAAGCTCCGTACAGTGACTGTAATCATATGTGACTAGTAACTAACACCTAACATATCGGACTTCGGCATGGCTTGCCAGGAGTTGTCGGTTTCAGATCGCGGTCAGGCCCGCGACCCTATTCATCCGTCGAGCCCCGTAGAGGCCACCCTTTCTCGACAGAACTTCCCTAAGTCTAAAACCTCCCTATATCTAATTAATTGTTAGGTCCCGGTCAGAGGTTTCACTAGGGTTGGTGTCATCCGGGCCGGTAGATCATGGTGTCACCCCTTCACGACCAATGTTCCCTTAATGTTCGTTGGTCCGTGTACAAGGTAAAAAAAACTCATGTGTAAAGTTCTACAGCATTCATTTTGTGTGCAATATTATACTCAATTTTCTGCAATGTATTCTAAACTGCTGCACGGCGTTGTTAAAATATATGCGTTGCCGCGCAGCTCAGGACTTAACCCATAGAACTCCTCCGAGTCTTCCAGTGCCAAATAACGGGAACATACAGAATTTTACATTTTGGTTTTACCCCTTCGGATGATGTCATCCGGTGCGGTCCGCACCCTCGCACCCCCCTAGGGACGCCACTGCTTAATGTAACTTACTAATTAATTCGTGACGGTAACCCGTAAAATAGCACACAACAAAAAGAGCGCAGATGAAGATTGGAGGCGAATGTTCAAATAGATGCTAAAGTTTCAATATGGACTACCAACGAGGTATTGCGCTCTTATGTTTGCGCCCATTGGTCGTCGCTATTTCTTCGTGCATTATTTAGTGACATATGACAACGATTTAAGGAAGTAAAATGTTCCAAACATATGTCAGACAAGCCTTGAACTAAAAACAAAAATTAGTTTATTAATTAATTGAATGACATTTTTAAAGTTTGATTCTTGTCTGTCATACTTTAATAACATTTAAATTTTATTAATTTTTATTTTAAATTTCGTCTAACTTTTGAACGTGTCCAATATTTAAGTGTGATTTGGCTTACTTTTGTAACTTTCGAAATTAAAAGTAAATTATTATTAAAGAATTATCTAAGCCGGAAAAGGCATAACGTGGCATTTTGATTCAAAAATAATTCGAGTAAATTCTCACTGTCTTTCCTTCTTTTAACAAAATTAAATAAAGGACTCACTTGCTTACCTTTACTTAGTGACGTCACAACGGGTTGGTATCGGGGCAGTTGCCAAGGGCGTTAGCTCAAAATGGCGCCACTAAATCTCTCATTTTTAAATTTGTATTTAAATAAATACAGTCGGACCTCTCTAAGTCTAACTCAAAAGGACCCGAAAAAAAAATCCACTTACGGAGTTTTTGAGTTAGGGAAAATGGCGTAATAGGCGCCGATTTATCAAGGACAATGTAGATATTGAGAGGTGGGGGAACAGCCATACCGGCTAGTAGGCTTGACGGGAAAGAGAGGCGGTGTCTATGTTTCATATGAAAGGAAGCCAACTTGCTTTGACATACCGACACAAGCCCGTGAGGGGACACACCTTCCCTCCCCTTCCCCATTTTACTCACTCGACAGTGGGATGGGGGGAGTAAGATTTTTCTTATTAAAAATAGTCACAGCATGCAGCAAAGGGATGCGAATTAGTTACCACTCCTTTTTCTTGTCTTTGTCATTTTTTTTACTTGCAAGGGTCGCTTAATCCCTCGTGGAATGCACTAAGATAAGATATTACATCCATTTACGTGGCTCTACGGAACACGCGTTCTGAAATGTCACTCCAGAATAATAACCCAAACACCTTGGAAAATTGGACTAAGAGAGGTTGAAATCTAAAAATCTTGGAGTTTGGGAGATCTCAAATACATAAGTCTTATGGAATTTGGCCGGGACCTAACAATTAATTCGATATAGGGAGGTTTTCGACTTAGGGAAGTTCGAGCTAGAGAGATCCGACTGTATATCACTTTTATCCTCGATAACAAAAAAGTGAATAATGAATAATATTTAAATATATTTCATTTAAACCATTATAATATTTTTATTGTGTTTTTTGCCTTTGTTGGGCTTCTTATCATACAAATGTCAATATGATTTGACAGTCTTTCTTTTAAAAAGAAAAATCTTACTAACCCCATCCCACTGTCGAGGGAGTAAAGTGGGGGAGGGGAGGGAAGGTGTCTCCTCTCATCGGCTTGTGTCGGTATGTCAAAGCAAGTTGGCATCCTTTCATATGAAACATCACCGCCCTCTTCATGTCAAGCCTTCTAGCAGCTATGGCTGTCCCACCCCCTCTCAATATCAACATTGTCCTTGATGAATCTGCGCCTATTACGCCAGTTTCCCAAACTAGAAAACTCCGTAAGTCGAATTGTTCCCTTTTGAGTTCGATTTAGAAAGGTCCGACTGTATTAGCAACACGCCAATACACCAGCTAACGGAAGTGCTGAACTTAAGTCGGTGGAGTGTTACTTAAATTTACTTTTAATTGTCAGTTTCTATCGTTATGTATTAGATAATGAGTATGACACATTGACACTATTGTTTTTATCTATAATACACCTAACTTCAAGTATTTCTTTATTAACGCAACAATATCCCGTTTTATCCACCAATTTATTTGGTATTGTTTAGTAAATAATAAAGTGCAAATTAGTACTGTTCCTGTCTTATGCATTTTTTATATTCACGTTGTATGACTGTCAAGTCAGACTTCGTAATTATTGACGTAAATAAAATAAGAGAAATTCAATTATTGTTTTCTAAAAAATGAAAAAATCGCAAAGCTGAAACTTGTCAATTTATCAAGGGCGCCAAAAATAAATTAGCCAAAGGCGCCAAAAACTTGTTACTCCTCTACCTTTACTGATGCAAGCATGTGGAATTATTTTATGAATTGTGGACAAAATACTTGAATATAGATTATTTCGTGTGAAAATAATTTCGTGTTAAAGGATATCACAAAAAAGTACCTATACCCAAGAAAATAAGTTTCTTAGAGAAGTATTATCAAAATTTTTAGTATCGTGGACCAGAAGGAAGTTTTCTACTGCACCAGGGACCGTTGAACTATTTTCACTGTACTGACGTTGTAGCGAAATGTTATTTATTTTATTTTATTTTTTTAATTTTATGTTCTTATTAACGAAAATATTGACATATTGATTCTATAGGGCTAGTAAAAAAATGGTTGCAAATAAGAGATTTATTATATTTGTATATCCTTTCTTGATAACTTCTGCGGACCGGCAGGGGATAAGCCACGGACCGGCACCAGTCCGCGGGCCACCATTTTGAGAGGCACTGTCTTAGAGTACATTATATTAACATAGCTATCTATGTTTGCACGCTTTTAATAAAAATAAAATTTTAAAAATATTAACTCAAAGACATTTAATACATAATTTTCCTCTTTAAAAAAAAATAAATTAAAAAAAAACAACATTTCTGTTGATTTTTTAAAAATAAAAGAATCTTATCCCCCCCCCCACACATACAACATGTGTCGGTATGTCAAAGCCCAGTTGGCTTTATTTTATTTAAAACATAAGACACCGCCTCTTTCATGTCCTGCCTAAAAAGGTGCGGCTGTTTCTTTTCTTTTTTCCATAATTTTTTTGGTCTGTTTTATTATTGCATGTTAAAAGGTAATTTTTAATAAATAAGTTTTCCCGTTTAACGTATTTCATTTTATTTCATTATTGTTTTCTAGGTGAACAAAATGTATCGTCTCTTTTACATATAATCGTACAAGGTAAATTTTTTGATTTTGGTGTCACCCCCCTGACTGTGTAACCCGAGGCAGCCCGCCCCCGCCATCCTAGTGACGCCACTGGTCCCGGCCAAATTCCATAAGACTAATGTATTTAAGATCTCCTTAACTCGAAGATTTTTGGCTTCCAACTTCCGTTAGTCGAATTTTCCAAGGCGTTTGGGTTATTATTCTGGGGAGACATTTTAGAACAAATGACACTCCCACTGTGGAGGGAGTAAAGTGTGTGTGCGGGGGAGGGGGGGCTTTCTCAGTGGTGTCGGTAAGTCAAATCCAAGTTGGCTTCCTTTCATATGAAACATCAGACACTCATCTCCTTTATGTCAATCCATCTTGCCGGTATGGATGTCCCCTCCCCTCTCTATATAAACATTGTCTTTGATTAATCTGCGCTTTTTACGCCATTTTCCCTATCTCGAAATCTCCGTAAGTCGATTTTTTTTCGGGCCCCTTTGAGTTCCACTTAGAGAGGTTCGACTATATTACCACTGTATTATTAATGAGGGGTCGAGTGGCATGCGCGCTCAGCTGCCGTACCGATGGTCACGGGCTCGAATCCACGTGAAGGCAAGGTTTTTTTTACCCGGGACCAAGGCTGTCCCTGAATCCACCCAGAATGCAAAGGCGGCTGGGTAATGCGCGGAACCCCCATAGCCGTGGCCTGTGAACGCTGCGTCACTTGGCAACGCGAATATCTTGGTTCGATCAAAAGTTCACATAGGACCTGGTTATTCTAAGACGGTAAAGGAGATGGAAAAAAACAGTTATTAACTTTTTAGTTCAATATTTTTTTAAAATAAAAATAATTAGTGATTAGATTTTAAAAATCTTTCAACATTGGCTCCAAATTTTAAAGCAAGAAGAATATGTAAATACATATTTTTAATATTAAAATTAAAATTACTCTTACAGGCGGAAACAATAAAAGCATTTCTGGCTGATTGGTAGTTGATGGGTAGTTGATGGGTAGTTGATGGGTAGTTGATGGGTAGTTGATGGGTAGTTGACATCGTGTACCAATTTATATACTAAAACACATGTTAACGGTTAGGCTTAAAAGCTTTATAAGTAGCAATTCATGAAGAAACGCATTTAAATTAAATTTAAATGATGTATTACATACTCTACCATGAACAAAATAAATTTGAAGTATAGAGTTTTAAAAAACAACAATGACAAGTAAAGAGCAGAGAATGGCAAAAGTACTTAACAAAAAAACAACAACAAAAATAAATAAATAAATAAAATAAGAAATACAGGACAGAAAAAGGGGAAGTATCCTGCTCTATATTATGATCTTTAAATACATTTTAAATACACCATTAATGGCTAGGCTGAATCAAAGAGTGTGGAACAATGCACAGCTCACTGATAGGACGAAAATCACTGTGTACCAGGCCTGCGTGCTCAGCACACTCCTCTATGGCAGCGAGTGCTGGACGACCTATGCCAAACAAACAAACTATGCAACTCAACAACTTCCACTTACGATGCTTGCGCAGGATTCTGCACATCAAGTGGCAGGACAAGAGCACGAATGTCGAGGTACTCAGAAGGAGTCATGTGCTGAGCATGCACTCAATCCTGAGTGAGAGGCGCCTGAGGTGGTTGGGACATGTCCACGGGATGAGCTCGGAGCGCATTCCAAGAGCCCTGCTTTACGGCGAGCTGGCAACTGGTATGCGGAAAAGAGGACGTCCCTGCTTTCGCTTCAAGGATGTCTGCAAGAAAGACATGTCATTGGCACAGATAGACCATAAAACGTGGGAGACCATTGCTGAGGAGCGCACCTCCTGGCGGGCAAAAGTGCGCGAGGGCATTCAAGTCGCGGAAGCTTCACCTCAGGAGAAAAGGGCACAGAGAACGGGGAAGGGGGGAAGAGGAGCAGGAGGAAACGCCATCATACCATGAGGATGGACGGATGCCATAGATAGAAATACATTTGTGTTTATCTAATAGTTTTTATTTTTATTTTAATTTTTTTTTAAAATTGTTTTTTTTTAACATCAGCCCAAAAGTATGAAGTGTCCCTCCTGGAAGTGAGCCTGTCTTTTAGAAAAATGAAAGTTGACGTATTGTTGACATATAAATTCAATGTGTTCATGTTTTGACATTCATTCAGAAGCCTTTTGTTCTGAGATATTTTAAAGGGAAATAAGTTTTGAATTTTAAAAACAGAAATTAAATCGGTTATTTCTCCTTCGTAAAAATAAAAAAATAAAAAATTAATAAGAATTTTAAGAAAAATATAAAAACCCTCATGGCAGCACCCGTTGGTAGCTTGATTTTCCATGCAACGTTAATACAAATATATATATTACTAGATACGACCCGCTGCATAGCATACGTCACAGACTTGCTCATGTATAGTGCAAAGAAAGGGGGGAAAGAACGGAAACAAAATTCAGCACGAAGAAGTCTAAACAATGCGAGTGAACGTCGGTGGGGGAACCACCGACGCATTGTTGATCTCGAGACATTCGTAATGAGGTTATCTACCTGCCCACCACCCTTTACCACCCTAGCTTGCCAACCATAAACTGTGATTGTCCGACCCTAGCGATGGTCAGCCATGTTCGCAAAAAAGGTGGAAAAGAACGGGCACAAACACATGTTATTAAAAGATGTAAAAATAAAGTTTTCGCAGGGGCTTAAACCCAGGACCTTCCACGTGTAAGGTGAACGTGATAACCACTACACTAAGAATCACATGTTATTCTGTGCTGGAGCAACGCAACTGAACTGAAAAACCATTTGTTGGTCTCGAAACATGCCCCTCCCCCCCCTCTTTTTTTAAAATAAAATCCACTTCGCTTAATTAGTCGACCCCAGTGAGGGTCATTTAATTAGTCGACCCCAGTGAGGGTCATTCGTCATGCTTGTTTGTACATACTCGCTTTGGTCAAATATATTTCAATATATATACCCCAATAAATATACTTATGATTTATAAAACAGTGGTTCAAAAGTCTTGAATAATTAGCTGAAAAATTACAGTAAAGACAGGGAATCATCATATATATATTTACGCTCAATAATGTATGACTGACTCACTCACTGTGGCCTAACGCTAGTTGAAAATATAGACTTGAAAATCATAATCCTTTTGGTTTCCAGATTAACATTAACCAAACAACGCACGAACCTATGACATCAGCATTTGTGTTGTAAACAGTGCTGACTGACTAAAAGAGTTATTTTTTGGTGCAGTAATTTGGTGCGCTGCTTTCTAAAATTACTTTAAAAATCGTGTGGGGATTAGCACTGTAAAAAAAAGTAGATACATACTTTGTGTACATTTCAGGAATATTCCGTAATTATCACACAAGGATAAGTTACTTGGACTTTTGAAAAAAAAATTAAAAAACATAATTAAATTATTAAATACTTTGTGAACATTTAAGAAATTTTAACATTACGAATTTATCATACAAGGAAAAGTTAGTTGGGCTTTTGAAAAAGGGGGCGCCGCAGCACAAAACTAGTAAATAAAAAAGTTAATAAAAAACTAAATAAATTAGCCGAACAGTAGTAAGAACCATAATGTGTTTACCATCAGCTTTCAATAAGTTCATTTTCCTCTAGAGTGGTGATTTATATATTAACCTACTTTGGATAGACATTTATTATTATATTCTTTTTAATCCCTTTTTGTTAACGTTACAAGTTTTAAAAGAATATATTTTAAACAATTTTTTCAATATACTTTCTTGAAATGTGTTACATGAGATCACGTATTAGCTTTAGCTAAAAGAAATAATAAAATAAAAATATATTAACATGTGTTGTCAAATGTTTGTGTCGTCGATAGTTGCCAGGAGGGAGTCTTTAAGTTCATAGTTGCCAGGAGGGAGTCTTTAAGTTTAAGAAAATGTAGAGAACACGCAACGTCCTTGTCAGCGATCGTTTTTTAAAATATTTTTAAAAAAAAATTAATATATATATTAGGGCTGCGGAAATTAACGATTAATTTCTCGATTAATTGTTAATTTTTTTTATCGATTAAGATTATTTTAATCGATAAAAATTTGATTAAAATTAAAGAAAATATTTATAATATTTAAAAAATATTTTTATGAATAAATAATTAATTATTAATAATTAATAATAATTTATATATTTTTTAACGTACAAACTTCTCCCGCTTAATATTATAATTTATTTTATTACTTTACTAGTAACAAAGCCCGCACAAGGACGGGAATAAGTGTAGGGTGACCTGTGAAGTTCATGGACGCTATGTTTTGATAGCTGTTATGCTGATGCATTTGCAGGACATTCTCGTCGCAGGCCAAGGGATGTGGACAACAACAACAACAAAAACAACAACAGCAACAACAAAAACAAAACAGCAACAAAAACTAAACAACAACAAAAAAAACAACAACAGCAAAACAACAACAACAAAACAACAACAAAACACCAACAGCAACAACAACAAAACAACAACAACAAAACAAAAAACAACAACAACAATAACAGCAACAAAAAACAAACAAAACTTAAAACTCTTGCCACTACCCCCCAGGACCATCAAGGAAAAAGCATTTAACAGAATTGTCATTGGAATAAGCGGTAGGCATCATTTCAAGATGGGAACAACATAATGAATTATGACATAAAAACTGCATAAAAAATAACTCGTTTTGAACCTCCACGTAATATGCAAATTTTTCTCCGCTAGTGATTGGCTGTATGAGTCATATGTGTTTGAGGGACCAATCGCTATGGATGACGGGACAGAAAGGACGGAAACTTGCCTTTTATTATATAGGATGTGGACCGGCAGACGTCACTAAATAATACATATGCTTATATACAGATAAACTAAAAAGATCAATAATTTAATAACGGTACATTCGATTGATCTGAAATTTCGATACCATGCATTGTCATCCAATATCTATATATGGTAAAATTTTGAGATCTCTAGGACTATCAGAAGTGGTTTAATTTTACGTTGGCAGATTTGAAAAATTGTGGACAAACAGGAACGAAAGCAAGTTAATAAAAATGTGGTAAAAAAATGGCTGACAGCATCAGCGCAGTTAAATTTAAACATATAAATTGAAAGTTTAGCAAAAATTTTGTTTTTAAGCTAACTGCAGATGGCAAAGTCAAAGATGGTGAAAAAGTTTACTGTGTTCACTGCCATAAACTATTCTCTTTTAAAGGATCAAATACATCGCTGTCGTACCACCTTCAGCACAAACATCCGATCAAGTATTAACACATTGTCATAAAATTTAGTTCAAAATATTCTTAATTTTCAATGTCCGTGAGAAATGTTCAGTTTAATGACGTCATAAAGTTCTATTTTTGGCTTTAATCGAAATCATCGATTAATTAATCGATAACTTTTCAAAAGTTAAAGTTTAAATTTAAATTAATCGATAACAGCCCTAATATATATATATATATAAAAGCTGATGAAATATTTAGGTTGAAGCATTATTTGAATTCATGTTTGGCACGGTCAACGTACACATTTTAGGAAGTGGGTCAAAATAACGGTGTACAAAGGGTATACAATTATATGTGATGAAATAATAATATTGATGAAATAATAATATTGATATAATAATAATATTGATATAATAATAATATTGATATAATAATAATATTGATATAATAATAATATTGATATAATAATAATATTGATATAATAATAATATTGATATAATAATAATATTGATATAATAATAATATTGATATAATAATATTGATATAATAATAATATTGATATAATAATAATATTGATATATATAATAATATTGATATAATAATAATATTGATATAATAATAATATTGATATAATAATAATATTGATATAATAATATTGATATAATAATAATATTGATCTATACTAATAAAAGGCAAAGCCCTCACTCACTGACTCACTGACTGATTCATCACTAATTCTCCAACTTCCCGTGTAGGTAGAAGCATGAAACTTTGGGAAGTTGTCGAGTAGCCTCTCGCGACGAAAATTGGACTAAAAGAATTTTAAAAATAACACTAATGGGGGCCGGGGGCCCCAAAAACGTTTTTTTCCTTATATGGTTTATATAAAATTTGAAAATCACCAATTCTCCTATTTCCCGAGTAGGCAGGAGCATGAAACTTCGGGAAGTTGTTGAGTACAACCCTGCGATGGTAACGGAAGAAAAAATATTTAAATTATCACTTCATGGGGGCCGGGGGCCCAAATTACGTTTTTTCCTAATATGAGCTATATAAAAACTAAAAATCACTAATTCTCCTATTTCCCGTGTAGGTAGAAGCATGAAACACTAGGTAGTTGATAAGCACACTTCCGCGATGGTAACAAGCGAAAAAAATATTTAAAATAGCACTTAATGGGGTCCGGGGGCCCAAATGTAGTTTTTTTCTTATATAAAAAAACTGACTCATCAATAATTCTCCAACTTCCCGTGTAAGTATTAGCATGAAACTTTGGGAACTTGCTGAGTACACTCTCTCAACGATAATTGGCGATTAAGAATTTTAAAATTCACACTGTTGGGGGCCCGGGGCCCAAAAACGCTTTTTTTCCTTATATGGACTATATAGAATATGAAATCACTAATTTTCTCATTTCTCGAGTAGGCAGAAGCATGAAACTTTGGGAAATTGTTGAGTACAACCCCGCGATGGTAACGGGAGAAAAAATATTTAAATTATCACTTCCTGGGGGCCGGAGGGTGGCCCGGGGCCTAAAAACGCTTTTTTTCCTTATATGGACTATATAGAATATGAAATCACTAATTTTCTCATTTCTCGAGTAGGCAGAAGCATGAAACTTTGGGAAATTGTTGAGTACAACCCCGCGATGGTAACGGGAGAAAAAATATTTAAATTATCACTTCCTGGGGGCCGGGGGCCCAAATGAAGTTTTTTCCTTTTATGAGCTATATAAAAACTGAAAATCACTAACTCTCCTAATTCCTGTGTAGGCAGAAGCATGAAACTTTGGGAAGTTGTTGAGTACAAACCAGCGATGGCGACGGGAGAAAAAAAATATTAAATTATCACTTCCTGGGGGCCGGGGGCCCAAATGAAGTTTTTTTCCTTTTATGAGCTATATAAAAACTGAAAATAACAAATTCTCCTATTTCCCGTGTAGGTAGAAGCATGAAACTTGGGGTAGTTGTTGAGTACAATCCCGCGATGGTAACGGGAGAAAAAATATTTAAATTATCACTTCCTGGGGACCAGGGGCCTAAATGTAGTTTTTTCCTCATATGAGCTATATAAAAACTTAAAATCAATAATTCTCCAACTTCCCGTGTAAGTATTAGCATGGGGTAGTTGTTGAGTACAATCCCGCGATGGTAACGGGAGAAAAAATATTTAAATTATCACTAATGGGGGCCGGGGGTTGAAACTTTTGGAAGTTGTTGAGGACCCAAATATATTATATTCTTAATATCAGCTTTATAAAATGACTCATTACTAATTCTCAAATTTCCCGTGTAGGTACGAGCATGAAACTTTGGGAAGTTGATGAGTACACTCCAGCAAAATTAACAAGCGAAAAAAATATTTAAACAACACTCACTAGGAGTCGGAGGCCAAAATGTGTTTTTTTTTCTTATATAAAAATTGTTATAAAAAATGACTCATCATTAATTTTCCAAATTCCTATACAGAAAGAATTATAAAACTTTTGAAACTTGCTGATTTAAAATTCCTACTCATTTATGGCCAGGGGCCCAAATGTAGATTTTTTCTGATATGAGCTATATAAAAACTGGCTCATCAATAATTCACTGTGAGCTACGCGCGGTGGCGTGTTTGGAGGTTGCGTTTTTGATAGGTGCGAAAGTGTGCAAAAGAATGTTGTTTTATCATGACCTAGATTGAAATCTTCATACCTTATGAGATATGCACATACTGCATCCACTTTGCACGAGGGTCCTTAATGTCATTTTAGTACACATTTTATTGTACACGACCTTGACAAATATTGAAAAACAAGTATATCCATCATGATCCAGACTGAAATCAATTGGTGTTTTAAATTGGTGTGAAACGGGTTTTCAACGCTTACTAAAATCCTAACTTCCGCAGAAGAGCGCGGGTATTTTGCTAGTATAATAATAAAATTGATATAATAATAAAATTGATATAATAATAATATTGATATAATAATAATATTGATATAATAATAATATTGATATAATAATAATGTTGTTGTTATAATAACATTAATGTAATGATAATATTGATATAATAATAATAATGATATAATAATAATATTGATATAATAATAATATTGATATAATAATAATATTGATATAATAATAATATTGATATAATAATATTGATATAATAATAATATTGATATAATAATAATATTGATATAATAATAATATTGATATAATAATAATATTGATATAATAATAAAATTGATATAATAATAAAATTGATATAATAATAATATTGATATAATAATAATATTGATATAATAATAATGTTGTTGTAATAATAACATTAATGTAATGATAATATTGATATAATAATAATAATGATATAATAATAATATTGATATAATAATAATACTTGTTTAAAATATAAATTATTTTAAGAATAATAATTTTTTAAAACAATAAAACAAAACAAATATTAGCAATGACAAATTGAGAGCAAGAAAAAGTTAATGTGTGTTACAATTCTCAAAATAAATCCTGCAGTACAATTCTAGGAGCGCTAACTCTTTCAACATTTTTAAAACCAGATCAGCGCATTCTCAGCATTAGCCTTAAATACCAGGCGATTACTGCCCTTTGTTTACAATGGAGCAGAAAATTGGTTCATATTTGTATGACCATCCTCACTCCAGCCTGGCTACGGAACTGAAGAAATGACGCCCGCCACACGCTAGTGAACGCCAAGTAGTAGTTTTGACGTCTGCACCGGCGCGCGCTCCCGTTTGTCTGCTACTCGCAGCACGTGAGAGGAGCTTGTCATAAAAAACAACTGCACTGCGAAAGTGAGACAAGAAGACAGGGCCAGAGGTCCACGCATGGAATATACGAGTATTTAGGACTGGACATCATACAAGGCTATAGGACAGGACATTACATACCAGACTATAGGACTGGATATTACATACAAGGCTATAGGACCGAACAGAACGGATTACCACTTGTCTATTTGTGGTAAGTCATTGCTAAATACATGTTGTGATTGAACTTTTGAGTACTGTCCACAACCAGTGAGTTTTTAGTGGAGTACATTTAAGTACTGTCCACAACCAGTGAGTTTTTAGTGGAGTACATTTAAGTACTGTCCACAACCAGTGAGTTTTTAGTGGAGTACATTTAAGTACTGTCCACAACCAGTGAGTTTTTAGTGGAGTACATTTAAGTACTGTCCACTCAGTGATTTCCATGCCTGGTCCAACATTGGACATTTATCTATTGGCCTGATTCTAAGGAGATATTATCAAAGTATTTACTTATCGCGGACACACGAGGTAATCAATACACACGTAGTCCAAGTAAGCTAGAGTAGCAGCTAGAGTAATAGGCTATCGAGTTGAGGACAGCCAAGAACGGTAACTGCCCTCAGTAACCCCCATTCCCTCCCTTTTTAACCATGCTGAGCTGCAGCTGGGAATTTGATCCACTAATTAGAACATTGATGGGTTTGGCGTTTAGGTGGGAATTAGGATGTTGTTGACGAATGGCTGGCTCTTGTGTAGGTCAATTTGAAAGCAGTTTTGACTATATGAAGAACACTTGGTGCGTTAGTACTGTTGACAACATAGACGATTGAACTACAGTCTCCTCTATACCACATTCCTCAGATTGTAAAAATAATATAATAATAAAACAACCCGTAAAAACACAGGTTTTTTTTACTATAAATCCCTTATACACGAGATTTAACTAAAAGTATTGATCGTTTTCAATATAATACGCATCGCGCGACAAATTCGCATAATCATTTACAGATCGGGAAATATTATAAAAGTATGTTAAAAATACGCACCGCACGACAGTCTAGCATTAACATTTACATGCTACATAGAGATACATAGAGATAATCTAAAAAGTAATTAATTGATTAATTAATTAAATTACAGTACATGGGATCGACATGAAATTTTGAAAGAAGGCATTGTTAGGTGACAAAAGTCTATGTGCAAAATTTCAGATCGATAGCATCACGGGAAGTAGGTCATTTTTTATTTTTGTTTCTACGCGGGACTACGACAGAAAAGACGGTGTACTAATGTAAGGGATTTAAAAATCAGCTGTGCACAAAGATGAAAAAAAAATGGTGACTTTGGTGAATTTGTAGTGAATTATTTTCTGTAGATATCCTCTATCATTGAGAGGCAGGTCTGATACTTTTACGTCTTGGTCTAACATAGCCACTAATATTTAATCCCCCATATTGAAGACATGTTCAATTAACGTCTGGGTCTAACATAGCCACTAATATTTAATCCCCCATATTGAAGACATGTTCAATTAACGTCTCGGTCTAACGTAGCCACTAATATTTAATCCCCCATATTGAAGACATGTTCAATTAACGTCTCGGTCTAACGTAGCCACTAATATTTAATCCCCCATATTGAAGACATGTTCAATTAACGTCTCGGTCTAACATAGCCACTAATATTTAATCCCCCATATTGAAGACATGTTCAATTAACGTCTTGGTCTAACGTAGCCACTAATATTTAATCCCCCCATATTGAAGACATGTTCAATTAACGTCTTGGTCTAACGTAGCCACTAATATTTAATCCCCCATATTGAAGACATGTTCAATTAACGTCTTGGTCTAACGTAGCCACTAATATTTAATCCCCCATATTGAAGACATGTTCAATTAACGTCTCGGTCTAACGTAGCCACTAATATTTAATCCCCCATATTGAAGACATGTTCAATTAACGTCTTGGTCTAACGTAGCCACTAATATTTAATCCCCCATATTGAAGACATGTTCAATTAACGTCTCGGTCTAACGTAGCCACTAATATTTAATCCCCCATATTGAAGACATGTTCAATTTACGTCTCGGTCTAACATAGCCACTAATATTTAATCCGCCATTTTGAAGTTCAATTTAACAAGATGTCATAGATTTATTTTTCATTTTCTACGTGCCGCTAAACAGTTGAAAGAGAAATTCAAACACGCAACTCGTTTAGTGAAATTCTCTCACCTGGGGCGCGCGTCAGACAGAGGGCACCTGGGGCGCGCCTCAAACATGGCGCATCTGGGCGATAGAGGCGATCATTGAAAAGGCCGGGGTGATACAGGCGGACGGGGGGAGGGTGGTCATCAAAGGGCTCCCTGATCACAGGATAACTTAAACATGACAGGATCAGAGACATACTGATCCCTATTTATAGGTATCAGGGGAGGGGGGGGGGCTATCTCCGCTGGAGCGCACGCTGTGGAGATTTAGACTGACGTCAAGTTCGAATATTCGGTGACTTCTCACTTACCACCCTTTAGTGGACGAAAATTATTCGTATCTGGTTGACTTACTGCCGTTTAGTGGACTAACATTGTTCGTGTTTGATTGACTTACCACCCTTTAGTGGACGAACATTTTTCATATCTGATTGACTTACTGCCCTTTAGTGGACGAATATTGTTCGTATCTCATTGACTTACCGCCCTTTAGTGGACGAATATTGTTTTTGTCTGATTGTGGTTGAGCTAATTTTATGCTATCATCTTTTTGAGAACATTTGGCAATTTCTCATCTTATCATAAGTAAGAGTTAGATAGTGAGTTAGATAGTGAGTTAGATAGTGAGTTAGATAGTGAGTTAGATAGTGAGTTAGATAGTGAGTTAGATAGTGAGTTAGATAGTGAGTTAGATAGTGAGTTAGATAGTGAGTTAGATAGTGAGTTAGATAGTGAGTTAGATAGTGAGTTAGATAGTGAGTTAGATAGTGAGTTAGATAGTGAGTTAGATAGTGAGTTAGATAGTGAGTTAGATAGTGAGTTAGATAGTGAGTTAGATAGTGAGTTAGATAGTGAGTTAGATAGTGAGTTAGATAGTGAGTTAGATAGTGAGTTAGATAGTGAGTTAGATAGTGAGTTAGATAGTGAGTTAGATAGTGAGTTAGATAGTGAGTTAGATAGTGAGTTAGATAGTGAGTTAGATAGTGTGTTAGATAGTGTGTTAGATAGTGAGTTAGATAGTGAGTTAGATAGTGAGTTAGATAGTGTGTTAGATAGTGTGTTCTCTTGTGTTAAGCGTTTCAGTCATTTGTGGACTCTGTGTGGACTCTGTGTGGACTCTGTGTGGACTCTGTGTGGACTCTGTGTGGACCTTTAGTGAGTCTTTTAAAAGATCATTGGTGAGACTTCCCTTTTTAAAAAGTTTTTATTTCTGTAAAGTCTTTTGTGTCTGTTTGTGAAGCTATAAAACGTCGTCTGCTCACCCGTGCGTCCATGTTAATGACGTCACCTGTAGACGTCTGAGACAAGTAACGGTAGCCATTAGTCTCGGGAATTCTCGGGAAATGTGTTTCGTAATTGTATGTTCTTGGTCATGTTTACTTGAATGACGACACGGGCCGTCCTGCCAGACATCAAATGACGTCAGTTCGTTAACCACTGTCTCTTTCCCTGTTAGGAGTTCACATTTTCATACGTGGCAAGTTGTGACATCTCGTCTGTTCTGTTCTTTTATTGTCATCTTTACACAGGAACTTTATAACCACACGACGGATGGTTGACGAGCCAACGGCTACGGTACCTGACACGTCACACACAGCAGTATGATCACTTAGTAGCTGGTCTAGGAACTGGTCTAGGAATTGGTACAGGAACTGATATAGGAACTGGTCTAGGAACTGGTCTAGGAACTGGTCTAGGAACTGGTCTAGGAACTGGTCTAGGAACTGGTCTAGGAACTAGTCTAGGGAACTGGTCTAGGAACTGATATAGGAACTACACTAGGAACTGGTCTAGGAACTGGTCTAGGAACTGGTCTAGGAACTGGTCTAGAAACTGATATAGGAACTGGTCTAGGAACTGGTCTAGGAACTGGTCTAGGAACTGGTCTAGGAAACTGATCTAGGAACTGGTCTAGGAACTGGTGTAGGAACTGATCTAGGAACTGGTCTAGGAACTGGTCTAGGAACTGATCTAGGAACTGATATAGGAACTGGTCTAGGAACTGGTCTAGGAACTGGTCTAGGAAACTGGTCTAGGAACTGGTCTAGGAACTGATATAAGAACTGATGTAGGAACTAGTCTAGGAACTGGTCTAGGAACTGGTCTAGGAACTGGTCTAGGAAACTGGTCTAGGAACTGATATAGGAACTGGTCTAGGAACTGGTCTAGGAACTGGTATAGGAACTGATATAGGAACTGGTCTAGGAACTGGTCTAGGAACTGTTCTAGGAACTGATCTAGGAACTGATCTAGGAACTGATCTGGGAGCTGATCTGGGAACTGGTCTAGGAACTGGTCTAGGAACTGGTCTAGGAAACTGATCTAAGAACTGATGTAGGAACTAGTCTAGGAACTAGTCTAGGAACTGGTCTAGGAACTGGTCTAGGATCTGGTCTAGGAACTGGTCTAGGAACTGGTCTAGGAACTGGTCTAGGAACTTGTCTAGGAACTGGTTTAGAAACTAATATAGGAACTGGTCTAGGAACTGGTCTAGGAACTGGTCTAGGAACTGGTCTATGAACTGGTCTAGGAACTAGTCTAGGAACTGGTCTAGGAACTGGTCTAGGAACTGATCGAAGAACTGATATAGTAACTAGTCTAGGAATTGTAGTTTGTGTTAGATGTCAAGATGGACATATCACCAACCAAACGTGGGCAGTATGGTAAAATTTTGTTTTGCTTTTAATGACAACTTGAAGTCGATGTGAGCCGAGACGTTTTAACTATTGTATTATTATTGTGTGATTGCACCTTGAAGTAACCACGTGTTGTATTATTATTGTGTGATTGCACCTTGAAGTAGCCACGTGTTGTATTATTATTGTGTTATTGCACCTTGAAGTTACCACGTGTTGTATTATTATTGTGTGATTGCACCTTGAAGTAACCACGTGTTGTATTATTATTGTGTGATTGCACCTTGAAGTAACCCACGTGTTTTACATAAAGACCAATATGTGGAGTAGTCGCAAAGTCATATGCGTCGCTAGTAATTTTTCCAGGGGGTGGGGCAAAAAACACGTTTTTTAAATTTAACTGACAATGCCATACAGGTTCAATTTTCAATTAAATTCAAGTTAAGTACAACATAAGGGCCGAAAAAATCCTTAGAAATTTATAAGACTTACAAATTAGTGCCGTAATAGTTAAAATACAACATATATTAATGCATTTAATAAATTTAGAAAACGTAAGTTCTCACGAGAAGATTAAATTTTGCTGTGAAATAATATACGTGTAGAAACTGCAGGATTACCAAATTAGATGGATATCATAAATTTTTTTACAGGCTCACACACAAAAAAAAACATAAAAAGTAGACCAATCGCGGGATTCCGAAATACCGTTATTAGAAGATTTTGGGGCGTCTGCAGCATCTGACTTATCATTGGCATTGAGGACAACAGTACACGTTCAACAGCCAGACACAACTGAAGCAACTGTTCCTAATTTGATTGTCGCTGGACACACGACCTATCAAATAAGTTGAAATTGCAGCTGACTCGTGATTGTTGGACCCCTTATAAAACGTATAATTTTAGAGCTGACAGTGAGGGAAACAGAGTTTTAGTTTTTAGATATGCATGGTTATCAGACTATTCACCGTGGCTTGTATACTCACAAATGTTAATAGGTGCCTTTTGCAAATATTGCGTGTTGTTTCCGCAAAAAGTAATTCGAGGAGTTCAGTGGGTATTTGTCATCAAACCATGTACAAAATATAAAGATTTCATCGAAGATGCATGTAGCCATATGCAAAGCACATGACACAAAGGCTCTCATGAAGATGCAAGCTATTTTGTTGCATTATAGGAAGCCAAAGCAGTTTCTATAGATGAACAGTTGGACTCATCATTTAGAAGACAAATTCAAGAAAATCGCAACAAACTGGGTCCCATCATTTCTACAATCCTATTTTGCGGCATGCATGTTTTAGCACTTCGTGGAAAAGAATCAAATTCTGGTAATTTTATGACCTGTTAGAGTTTTGTGTTGAATCTGGAGATGAAGTTCTTGTAGTGCTAAATATGTCTCGGCAAATACGCAAAACACTATAATCGAAATTTTTGGGTCTCACTTGTGTGAAGACTTTGCTGTGAAGGAAATAATTCAGTTGCATTTTCTATACTTGCCGACGAGACAAATGACATTTCAGGCATTGAGCAGATGTCACTTGGTGTTAGATTGTTCAAAGAACAAAATGGGAAAATGATGGTCACAGAGTTCCTGGGATATATTTCAATAGTCGATAGAACAGCTGAAGGTTTAACCAACACCATCATTACAAATTCATTAGAATTTTGATTAAATATGACAAAGCTTGTTGGTCAAGGATACGACGGATGTTCTACAATGGCAGGTAAAGAAGGAGGAGTTCAAGCAATAATTAGAAAAAAATACCCAAAAGCAGCATTTGTATATTGCAGGTCACATAAACTAAATCTTGGCGTGAAGGATTTAAATAATGTGAATGTTGTACGAAACACAATAGGAACAATTAAGTATATTATATTGTTTTTCCGAGAAAGTAGTCAGCGAAGAAACCTAATTCCAAATGTTCCTTTGTTATGTGAAACTAGATGGACACAAAAATATAAAAGCTTGCGGATCTTTGCTGAAAATGTGACTGAAATTGTTAAGCCACTGGAATATTTAGAACAATCAGTAATGTAATTAGTTATACTTGCAGATATAATTCTTTTTTTTATTTGTGATATACGTACACTGTCTTAAATGTAGAAGAATTTCAGGAAATTTAGTTTAGTTTTATTGTAACAACTTTATGACATTTTTTTGACATTTTGTCTAAAATCAAGGGGGGATGGGGCGAGTGCCCCCCCCCCTTGTCCCACTCGGTCGCAATCCTTTATATAATAAAAGGCTAAGTTCTGTCCCGTCATCTATAGCGATTGGTCTCTCAAACACACATGACTCCTACAGCCAATCATATCAAGTTTACGCGGACGTTCAAAACGAGTAATTTTTGGTGCAGTATTTCTTCCAAGACTTTATTTTGAGTTATGCGCGTTGGGATTTATAGTCAAAATGTATGCCGATCGAGACGGCTGTTGAAGGGGAGTTACAACATGCCACCCTTCGTCCTTGGACGGGCTTGGTTGCTCGTATGACATATTTGAGTTATTATTTGACTGGTAAATTGCCTCTGTGTTTTGTGTAATGAGACAGTCAATTATTGTACACTGTTTTCCTAGACAGATTGCAGATGTCCATGTATAACTTTAATAGATTTGTGATTTACAATAACCCTAGGTTAAAGATTTCCCTCAACAGTTTTCACGAAAGAAATATTTCGCAAACAAGCTCACAGCCGTTCTATATTTGGTTGAGTACATCGTCAATCCTAATGTTTCCCTCCATAGTACCAGACGTTCATCACCCGGTCTGGTTTCTACATTACGTGCGACTAACACACACACACACACACCTTCCATGGCGAGGTGAAGACATTCCCAGTTCACTTTCAAAGTTTTTCCTAAAGTCCGATTGGTTAGTACGTCTGACTTGAACTCACCTCAACTCACCGGAGAGTTCTTTCATGGGAGGTAAGCAATGAAACTCACCGGAGAGTTCTTTCATGGGAGGTAAGCAATGACTCCAACACTCGTGTGTTGATGTAGGCTGTGAACCGGTACGAGGCGTTTGGTGTTTTAAAGAGTTTAACACCGACTTCTGACTTCTGACTTTGTTGATGTTTTGTGTTCTAGCAACAGATGTTTGACAGAGGTTCTAACTCTGTAAATAACAGGGGCGTTACACGACAATTTTTCAAGGATTTGGTGTTCCCGTGGGTAATATTAAATCTATTTCCTTTGAATCAGAACACGAAAAAAGCGCTTAGAATTTCTAAAGCAATGTAAAAATATTGCTTAAAACTTCCACGCTACTGTAGGAATTGTCTGTCCATTGTTGAGAACCACTTCTCTTTTGCCTTCAATTAATTCTATGCATGTAACCATTGAAATGTTTTTGAATACGTTCTTTAAATTATTGAACACTGCTACGTTAGAAGATCGAATTTTCTCAGCGATCATTACTTACGATCAATGACATATTGTTTTTTAAAAATCAATGTCAATAGTTTGTACACATAAAAATGTCGTGTCAATATTCCAGCTCCACATCGTCTTGACTTCTTTCACGTTTCTACTTTAATAAAATTAGTACACACTACACACGCCTGGCATGATTCTAGCTCTCATTATTACTGGGTTGGGGGGGGGAGTTAGAGAATTGTTTTTTAAAAAATTTCAAGAAAATCACCTTCATCTCACTCACCAACACCTTCTCCCACCAACACCTTCTCCCACCAACACCTTCTCCCACCAACACCTTCTCCCACCATCACCTTCTCCCACCAACACCTTCTCCCACCAACACCTTCTCCCACCAACACCTTCTCCCATCAACACCTTCTCCCACCAACACCTTCTCCCACCACCACCTTCTCCCACCAACACCTTCTCCCACCAACACCTTCTCCCACCAACACATTCTCCCACCAACACCTACTCCCACCAACACCTTCTCCCACCATCACCTTCTCCCACCATCACCTTCTCCCCAAAACACCTCCCAACATTTTAATGCATGTTCCTGGTGTGTAAAATTGACTTATAACTTTAAGAGCTCGTTCTAGTCTAGACTTCTATTTTCAACTTAAGCCACTCTTTCTGTTCTAAACTATACATAAACACTAGGGGTTGTAGGGTGCCTACGGCGCCCATTTATTTCAAAAGCCCAAGTAACGTATCCTTATTTGATAAATACGAAATATTAAACTTCCTGAAATGTACACTAAGTATTTTATAATTATAAATTCTCAAATCCTCTTTTTACATCGTTCCCTTTTCCAAAATTAAAATATAAGCTAAAAAAATGACGTAATATAATATTTTACGGCGAGAAACACCACACGTTTTTTAACGCAATTTACTTTGGGAAACGCCAGACAAACGTCAAACAATAACTAATAATATTTAGAAATATGTTGCAGAGGAAATTTTTCAAAAATCTCTTATCGTTAGACTCCCGTAATTTTAGCAGGAATTTGTAGATAGCAAATGTTTTGTTTAGAGTCAAAATTATTGATTTGAAATGACTTTTACTTTTAATGTAATCTAGAATTATAGTTAATGGGGTTTTCCCGCTTTGTGAATGCTTATGTTAGATTGTTGCGTAGTGCGCATTATATTGACACATTCCTGGTGTGATTTAGCGTGAGGGGATATGACGTCACATTGTGTTTACTTTCTGAATTACTTATTTGAATCGACTTTTAATGTAATCTACAATGATTTCTCTTTAATAAAAAAATCGGAAATTCTTTGTTGGAAATTGCGTTTAAATACCCATTCCAGGTTTTATTACTTGTTTAACTGCTATGGACTGTTGTATTTTGTTCCTCTGCGTTACGGATCCTGTGATTTGGGCTATTATATTGTTTATTAGAACTTCCCTTAACGAGTAATCGTAGTCGTTTATCATGGTATCGATAGTTCACAAGTTGGACACGATCAAGTCAGACATCGACTATAAATGTGTACAAGGTATCGACAGTGTCCACGGTATCGAATGTCTCCATGGTATCGACAGTGTCCACGGTATCGACAGTGTCCACGGTATCGAATGTCTCCAAGGTATCGAATGTCTTCCATCGTCTACCAAATGAATACATGAATGTGACCTCATTTCTTGGGCAGACTCCAGTAGCGATTTGTTGCCAGGGCTAGATCTCATGGGCTGTTTAGTATGGATGGTGGATAACATCCAGTCTCCTGGGAGATGGATTGCCGGCTGGGTGTGGGGCACAATGTGTTTATTGTATATTAAAGGTCAGTCACTAGTCAAGAACATTTTCTCGGATCGGAATTTTTCGCTTTTTAAACACAGCTCTCGTCTTTTATTGAGAGGCATTAGACGGGGGGGGGGAGGGGGGAGGGTATGAAAGGGGGGATACAGGGGGAATGAAAGGAGGGAATTGACATCACTCAGATTTAATTTGTGCCTCCACAAGTTGGCTTGACTAATCAAACTCATGCCTTTACATAGCTGTGTTCTTATCTTGCAGCCGGTAGCCAATTTCAGCTGGGAATAGCTCAGCAGCAGACGGGAGACCAAAGGAGCACCCATCGGCTATGTAGCCGTGTGTAGCAGTGTAGCCACCAGTAGCAAATTTTAGCCACAGAACTGTCTGTAGCAGTGTAGCCACGAGTAGCAAACTTTAGCCACAGAACTGTCTGTAGCAGTGTAGCCACCGGTAGCAAACTTTAGCCACAGAACTGTCTGTAGCAGTGTAGCCACCGGTAGCAAACTTTAGCCACAGAACTGTCTGTAGCAGTGTAGCCACCGGTAGCAAACTTTAGCCACAGAACTGTCTGTAGCAGTGTAGCCACCGGTAGCAAACTTTAGCCACAGAACTGTCTGTAGCAGTGTAGCGACCGGTAGCCATTTCGAGTCTCCATTCATCCCACGAGATCCAATCAATAAACACGGGACATTGATATCAGCTAATGAACGGATCAATCGTCTCTTGATGAACTTTTCTCTGTCCCCACAGCTTTACCCAGGCATGTTGACAGCTTTGCCCAGGCATGTTGACAGCTTTACCCAGGTATGTTGACAGCTTTAACCAGGCATGTTGACAGCTTTACCCAGGCATGTTGACAGCTTTACCCAGGCATGTTGACAGCTTTACCCAGGCATGTTGACAGCTTTACCTAGGCAAGTCCCCACAGCTTTACCCAGGCATGTTGTCATTATACGTTCTGTCTCCAGTGGTTCTCATCTTATGGGGGTCATTTCTTCAATTAAGTCAAGAGATTAAAATGTTAAGTTCAATTTTCAGAGACCACTAAACCGCGCAACAGGTCAATCAGTACCAGACGTGATAAACATCAAGTAATGGAGGTCTATCAGTACCAGAAATTGTATTTTCTGTGTTAGATTTGTCAAAAATATGCATGAACAAAATTATTTTTATTTAATGTTGATCGCATAATGTATATATATGATTGATACATAATGCATTTTACTTAAACAGCTGGTCAATATTAGTTACAAGTTATGTTTGACTATTGAAAGATATTTATTTAAAAAGAAATAATTTCACAGTTTTTATTGAGACACTCCAAAAAATATAATAAATTAAAATTAATATTTAGTCAGTGGTGTAGTGAGAGGGGGTAAGGGGGGTGGGTGGGGGAAATGCCCCGGGCGGCAAAAAAAGCAAAAAAAAATTTTAAACGTAAAAAAATAAGTTTTTGACTATAAATCCTTTATGTACGAGAAGTAACTAAAAGAATGTTCATTATAATACGCAGCGCAAGACCATCCAAAAATACAAAATTGTAGTTGTGTCGTTAAACATGTTTAATATAATGCGCACCAATCAGGAATATGTTTATAAAAAGTGTTGTCAATAAAATACGCACCTTATTGCGCGACGGAAAGGTTGTTCAATATAATACGCACCGTGACGCTCTATCTCAAAAAATAACATGATACATAGAGATAAATAAAATAATCTAAAAATTCAATAATTTAATTACGGTACATGCGATCGATCTGAAAATTTGATACATTGTTTTTATCATCGGCACGAAACTGCCTGCTAAATTTCAGCTCGCTAGCTTACGAGGAAGTGGGTTAAAAATCGATCCAAAATTTTGGCGACAAGCAAGCAAGGGCGAGTTAATATAAAGGATTTAATTACTGTACCCTATCTATTTCAAACATGAGGCAATCTCATACCACGGGAGCCAATCTCATGCCACGGGAGCCAATCTCATGGCACGGGTGGCGTTTTATCAGCGCGACTAATACCTCGTTATGAATTAACTTCTAAAAATGAAAAACTTTAAATTAAACTTTAATAAAAGGGAAAAAAATCCAAAGTAAAAAGTAATAAAATAAATGAATGAAATATCTAAATATATGTGACCTTTTTTTACTGCCAAAACTTCAAACTCCATGTTGGCTGCGCGGTAACAGAGAGGACATTACTAGTGTAAATAAGGGCACTATTCTAGAATGTATGCGTCCAGAAGCCAAGTCGTTGTTACGCCTCTGTATGCGTGTGGCTTGCAAACAACGATGCATTGCCTGAAAAACTTCATGTGAAAAGGGGTAAGAAAAATTGTCACTTAAAATTCAAAATGACGTCATTGTCGTATTGGGCAAAAATGAATTTGTGACATTTCTGAAATGATTTTTAACTTAAAATTAAGGTGGTGAAAATAAACTATTAATTATCGATTAATCGTTCAAAAAAATCGATTAAAATAAATTTGATGGATTAAAATTTGATTTAAATTTTTAAAAAAATACTTCTTATCTTTTTTTCCTATTTATTAAAAATATATATTTTTTGTTACTTACATACTTTTCCCTCGTATTATTATTACTTATTTAGACGACCATACGTAAACAAAAAGTTTTTTCTTACTTATTTCTTGAATAGCTGAACGAATTTGCTGTGTTACGTCACAAAATTTAAGAGCCATGGAATTACAGCAACTTAACCGATTTCGCTAAATAATGAATCGCGACTTAACGGGATCTATATATGCGTTATAAAAAGATGATTAATCGATTAATTTTTTCCCGATTAATCGAACTAATTTTTTAAAATCAGTACCAGCCCTACTTTAAATGTGATGGGCTTAAAATACATGACAGCAAAGACCCAACATGTGTGGTAATATTTCTTCATGGCTGGAAAGCTTAAAGGAGTTCAACAAAGACACAAAGACATAAAATGTCATATTAGTATTTGGCTAAACAGTTCATTAAACGAACTCTCTATTTTTGGTACACAAGAAAGTAATAACGTATTCTTGTTCATGTCCACACACTAATCGAACAATTGAATTACTGCTACAGGCAAGGCACAAACAGATTTGAGGATATCAAATATTGAATATACAATAGAATAGAGCCATGTTGAGCTTATTTCGAATGCTATATAAAAAACTGAGAGATGAAAGCGGAAAGCTAAACACGCGAACAGACGCAGGAACTTTGCTAGTCACAATGAAAACTTTTTTCCATTCTTAATTTTTTAGGCATTTGGAAACATTCACTTCATAGAGGCACATGCACTTTATAGAGGCACATGCACTTTATAGAGGCACATGCACTTTATAGAGGCAATGAAGCCCAAAATTATTTACAAAAACGAATAGTGCTTAAAAAGTGTTTATCAGATGCTATTCACAGATATACTGATGGATTACGGAGTGAATGCCTGATGGATTCCGGAGTGAATGCCTGATGGATTCCGGAGTGAATGCCTGATGGATTCCGGAGTGAATGCCTGATGGATTCCGGAGTGAATGCCTGATGGATTCCGGAGTGAATGCCTGATGGATTCCGGAGTGAATGCTTTTTGGCTTTGGCTTAAATTTTATGTGGAGACCTTATCATTTGAATTGAACCCTCCAGTCAAAGAATGAGAGAGTGAATTTGTGGTGATCAAAGTGGAAATGTAGCCATGCTATGTACAAAACAAAAACAAAAATAACAACAAAAAACTGAGAAGCAAGTTGTATCCATCCTAAGTTGAGGCTATTGTAGAAATTCAAGTTTGGTTTCTGCAGTTATGATTTCGTACACCATTTACGTTATCTAATAGTTATTTGGTTTTTTAGCATAGCATGACTGACAACATTGATACATCAAAGATCGTGCCATGAAGAAAAGAAATTTTTTTAAATTTAAAATAAAATATTGAAAGCTTTTCTATTTATTTCTGATCTTAAAATACATAGTGTCCTTATTATTACTTTTCAATAAAAAAAATTTAATAGAATTATCGCGGTGGTCGAGTGGCAGCGCGCTCGACTGGCGTACCGATGGTCACGGGTTCGAATCCATGTGACGGCAAGGATTTGTTCCTGGGGCCTAGGGCGTCCCTGACTCACCAAGCTCCGAATGGGTACCTAACACTAGTTAGGCGGCTGGATAATGCGTGAAATCCACAAAGCCGTGGCCTGTGAACGCTGCATCACTTGCCAACAGATCATCTGTCATGGTCTGTGGACGCAATTATCTTCTGCAAAGAAGGAGCGTCTGTATAGATAAGATAAGATCATATTTACGGAGGAAAAGGGGGGGGGGCGGCAAACCGTGGTTCTGGGTCGGGCTGCAAAGACACGCTACGCCGCTGTATTTAGTCAAGGTTTGGGTAAGGCTTAGTCCATTTTGGTTCGTATTGTGTCCGCTTGTAACAATTTAATTACGTATTGTGTCTTTATGTAATATTTTAGTAAAGTATTGTTTGTGTTTGTAATATTTTACTCACGCATTGTGTCTACTTGTAACATTTTGGTTACGTACTGTGCCGTAAACTCATCTCCTGCTCCGTTACTTATAGTGTGAGAACTTGATCCTACGATTGCATCATTTGCTCAATGTTTGTGTTAGAGAGTAACAGATAAGATAACCAAGGCTTGGCGGCGTCTGCTCCGTTACCTAGGTAACCATGACATCCGACTAGGAACTGTTTACGAGTGGTTACAAGCAGATGCCAATCTTCTATCACCAGTTGCAGGTCGTTTCGCGGGGGGGGGTGTCAAAGTGCAACTGTCGACATGGTACATACGTCAAAGGCTTTGTTATTGTACTTCATCAGCATGTCTTCCTGAGAGGTCCTATGTGTTGCTCGAGAATGTCCGATGTGTTGTAAGATTGAGGAGGTCCTCTGTGTTGTATGATGGAGGAGGTCCTCTCTGTTGTATGATGGAGGAGGTCCTCTCTGTTGTATGATGGAGGAGGTCCTCTCTGTTGTATGATGGAGGAGGTCCTCTCTGTTGTATGATGGAGGAGGTCCTCTCTGTTGTATGATGGAGGAGGTCCTCTCTGTTGTATGATGGAGGAGGTCCTCTCTGTTGTATGATGGAGGAGGTCCTATCTGTTGTATGATGGAGGAGGTTCTCTCTGTTGTATGATGGAGGAGGTCCTCTCTGTTGTATGATGGAGGAGGTCCTCTCTGTTGTATGATGGAGGAGGTCCTCTCTGTTGTATGATGGAGGAGGTCCTCTCTGTTGTATGCTCTTATGTTAAAATTCACGTGCAGGTCGGGTCTAATGTACCAAATGTGGTTGTTGCCATTTTTTAGGATTTGGAAATTCCAATGTTTATTTATAGTGTGACAAAGTCAAGAGAACAACTCGTTACACAAACACTGTAAGCGAATTGCTATCTGCATGGCCGCCAACTGTTATTGAACCGTATTACATAAGATTTGCTGGCCGGGTCGTTAGCATTTTTGAATAGCATTGTCAAAAATTTAATGTTGATCCACGCCGGAGGTAGAGGATGACATCAGTGATTGAATTGTAATTGCAGGAGTATGGGATTAATAATGGCATTCATAGAAATATTTGTTCTCACCCCCCACCCCCCGCCCCCCACAAACACACACGTTCACTGGACAAAGTGCTTCTCTTTACTTAGATTGTATTGCTGGGTGCCACAAAAAACACCTTCAATAACAGCTTCATATAACATGTCTGCTCAGTATTGTGTATACTACCACCAGAAAACATACACCAGACACTGACACAGATACATACATCAGACATATAAAATAAACCAGACACATACACCAGACACCTACATCAGACACATGCAAACATCAGACACAGAGGGAGATACATATACAAAGTTTAACTAATCTCTTCAGATGTTTTATAATCAATAACATAGACATTCCTTCTGAAAAAATCAATAACAACATTGAAAAGATGCCGCCTGAGGCTGTTGACGAATCAAACCCCTTACCGACATATTCAGATGTACTTCTATAATCTAATGAATGCAAAACCGACGTATTCATTTGTACTTCTCTGTCAAAATGAATACAGTACCGACGTAATCTGTCAAAATGAATACAGTACCGACGTAATCTGTCAAAATGAATACAGTACCGATGTATTCTGTCAAAATGAATACAGTACCGACGTAGTCTGTCAAATGAATACAGTACCAACTGTTAGATGCAGTGATCGATGCTGTGTTTACGGGAGCCCAAATCCTGCAGTGTACGTCGCGCGCTCATTTACATATTGCATTAGCATCTTAGAGCCGGGCCATAAAGCCCCAGATCGTGCTTTGTCCTATCATTAAATCGCCCGTCAATTGGGGCCTTCTTTATGGTCCTTTTTATGTGCGATCATTTGTCGAGTGCTGTTATAGGAAGTCGTTAATGGGTAGATTGAGATGTGTTGTATGACGTCATTAGTCTAGTGCTGTTATAGGAAGTCGTTAAATGGGTAGATTGAGATGTGTTGTATGACGTCATTAGTCTAGTGCTGTTATAGGAAGTCGTTAATGGGTAGATTGAGATGTGTTGTATGACGTCATTAGTCTAGTGCTGTTATAGGAAGTCGTTAAATGGGTAGATTGAGATGTGTTGTATGACGTCATTAGTCTAGTGCTGTTATAGGAAGTCGTTAAATGGGTAGATTGAGATGTGTTGTATGACGTCATTAGTCTAGTGCTGTTATAGGAAGTCGTTAATGGGTAGATTGAGATGTGTTGTATGACGTCATTAGTCTAGTGCTGTTATAGGAAGTCGTTAAATGGGTAGATTGAGATGTGTTGTATGACGTCATTAGTCTAGTGCTGTTATAGGAAGTCGTTAAATGGGTAGATTGAGATGTGTTGTATGACGTCATTAGTCTAGTGCTGTTATAGGAAGTCGTTAATGGGTAGATTGAGATGTGTTGTATGACGTCATTAGTCTAGTGCTGTTATAGGAAGTCGTTAAATGGGTAGATTGAGATGTGTTGTATGACGTCATTAGTCTAGTGCTGTTATAGGAAGTCGTTAATGGGTAGATTGAGATGTGTTGTATGACGTCATTAGTCTAGTGCTGTTAAAGGAAGTCTTTCATGGGTAGATCGAGATGTGTTGTATGACGTCATTAGTCTAGTGCTGTTATAGGAAGTCGTTAAATGGGTAGATTGAGATGTGTTGTATGACGTCATTAGTCTAGTGCTGTTATAGGAAGTCGTTAATGGGTAGATTGAGATGTGTTGTATGACGTCATTAGTCTAGTGCTGTTAAAGGAAGTCTTTCATGGGTAGATCGAGATGTGTTGTATGACGTCATTAGTCTAGTGCTGTTATAGGAAGTCGTTAATGGGTAGATTGAGATGTGTTGTATGACGTCATTAGTCTAGTGCTGTTAAAGGAAGTCTTTCATGGGTAGATCGAGATGTGTTGTATGACGTCATTAGTCTAGTGCTGTTAAAGGAAGTCTTTCATGGGTAGATTGAGATGTGTTGTATGACGTCATTAGTCTAGTGCTGTTATAGGAAGTCGTTAATGGGTAGATTGAGATGTGTTGTATGACGTCATTAGTCTAGTGCTGTTATAGGAAGTCGTTAATGGGTAGATTGAGATGTGTTGTATGACGTCATTAGTCTAGTGCTGTTATAGGAAGTCGTTAATGGGTAGATTGAGATGTGTTGTATGACGTCATTACAAAAGTGATTCATAGGACATCATTAGTGGAGAGAGCCGCTACATAAGTGTGTTATCTAAGTATGAAAGTCTCAGTGTGGGTGATGCCTGATGTGTTGTCATGGTAACATGATGGTGGGGCACAACTTCCTGTCTTCACTGATATCGTATTTCAGTGGTTATGGCCACGGAGTTCTATGTGTCATGAGAGAGGCTTCTTAACGTCCCACTTCTGAGAGGCTTCTTAACGTCCCACTTCTGAGGGGCTTCTTTATGTCCCACTTCTGAGGGGCTTCTTAATGTCCCACTTCTGAGGGGCTTCTTAATGTCCCACTTCTGAGGGGCTTCTTAACGCCCCACTTTCTGAGGGGCTTCTTAACGTCCCACTTCTGAGAGCATCTTAACGTCCCACTTCTGAGGGGCTTCTTAACGTCCCACTTCTGAGGGGCTTCTTAACGTCCCACTTCTGAGGGGCTTCTTAATGTCCCACTTCTGAGGGGCTTCTTAATGCCCCACTTCTGAGGGGTTTCTTAACGCCCCACTTCTGAGGGGCTTCTTAATGTCCCACTTCTGAGGGGCTTCTTAACGTCCCACTTTCTGAGGGGCTTCTTAACGCCCCACTTCTGAGGGGCTTCTTAACGTCCCACTTCTGAGGGGCTTTTTAACGTCCCACTTCTGAGGGGCTTCTTAATTTCCCACTTCTGAGAGGCTTCTTAACATCCCACGTCTGATGGGCTTCTTAACGTCCCACTTTCTGAGGGGTTTCTTAACGTCCCACTTTCTGAGGGGTTTCTTAACGTCACTCTTCTGAGAGGCTTCTTAACGTCCCACGTCTGAGGGGCTTCTTAACGTCCCACTTTCTGAGGGGTTTCTTAACGTCCCACTTCTGAGAGGCTTCTTAACGTCCCACGTCTGAGGGGCTTCTTAACGTCCCACTTCTGAGGGGCTTCTTAACGTCCCACTTCTGAGGGGCTTCTTAACGTCCCACTTCTGAGGGGCTTCTTAACGTCCCACTTCTGGGGGGCTTCTTAACGTCCCACTTCTGAGGGGCTTCTTATCGTCCAAATTCTGAGGGGCTTCTTAACGTCCCAATTCTGAGGGGCTTCTTAACGTCCCACTTCTTAGGGGCTTCTTATCGTCCCACTTCTGAGGGGCTTCTTATCGTCCTACTTCTGAGGGGCTGCTTAACGTCCCACTTCTGAAGGGTATCTTAACGTCCCACTTTTGAAGGGCTTCTTAACGTCCCACTTCTGAGAGGCTTCTTAACGTCCCGCTTCTGAGGGGCTTCTTAACGTCCCACTTCTGAGGGGCTTCTTATCGTCCCACTTCTGAGGGGCTTCTTATCGTCCCACTTCTGGGGGGCTCCTTATCGTCCAAATTCTGAGGGGCTTCTTAACGTCCAACTTCTGAGGGGCTTCTTAACGTCCCACTTCTGAGTGGCTTCTTAGCGTCTCACTTCTGAGGGGCGTCACACCTCCAGTGAGGGGCGTCACACCTCCAGTGAGGGGCGTCACACCTCCAGTGAGGGGCGTCACACCTCCAGTGAGGGGCGTCACACCTCCAGTGAGGGGCGTCACACCTCCAGTGAGGGGCGTCACACCTCCAGTGAGGGGCGTCACACCTCCAGTGAGGGGCGTCACACCTCCAGTGAGGGACGTCACACCTCCAGTGAGGGGCGTCACACCTCTGATACTCCAGTAGACTCAAGAAAACTGTTGTAAACATTTGTGTGTCTCCGATCACTGCAAGCAACAAGAGTCAACTCTGTGCACACAACAAGAGTCGAATCTGTGCACACAACAAGAGTCGAATCTGTGCACACAACAAGAGTCGAATCTGTGCACACAACAAGAGTCGAATCTGTGCACACAACAAGAGTCGAATATGTGCACACAACAAGAGTCGAATCTGTGCACACAACAAAAGTCGAATCTGTGCACACAACAAGAGTCGAATCTGTGCACACAACAAGAGTCGAATCTGTGCACACAACAAAAGTCGAATCTATGCACACAGCAATAATCGAATCTGTGCACACAACAAAAGTCGAATCTATACACACAGCAATAATCGAATCTGTGCACACAACAAGAGTCGAATCTGTGCACACAAGAGTCGAATCTGTGCACACAACAAGAGTCGAAACTATGCACACTCCAAGAGTGCACCCCACACAAAAACAGCCATGAAATAAAAGTGTTTGTTTTATCTGGTCATCTCCCCTGATGACAATTGTCTCCCCTGATGACCGCTGTCCCGCCGAAAAATTCCCTGAAAGATGATCCTCCGGAGGTTGGCGACCATTCATCAGGCAGATAACGGTGAATCAAGTTACAGGGGCGGTGAATCAAGGTACAGGGGCGGTGAATCAAGTTACAGGGGCGTTACGGAAAGAGGAACTCGATGTTTAGTGCTATTGCCCGGGGTGGGGGAGGTGGGTCCGCTGGATGGGTTAGTCCATGAGTCGTTTGAATTCTGACTGGACGCTGGGCAATGGACACTGGACACTAGATACTGGGCAATGGACACTGGACACGGGAGACCAGACACTAGGCACATGACACTTGATACTAGATACTGTGCACTGGACCCTGGACTTGGGAGACTAGACACTAGGCACATGACACTGGACACTACATACTGGGCACTGGGCACTGGACTTGGGAGACTAGACACTGGGCACATGACACTTGATACTACATACTGGGCACTGGGCACTGGACTTGGGAGACTAGACACTGGGCACATGACACTTGACACTAAATACTGGACACTGGGTTCTGGATACTAGGCACTGGACAATGGGACACTGGACATGGGGCAAGTTTTGTGTGGCTCGTGGAAATTGATGTTTGTTTGTTTGTTGTTTACTTTGCTTTGTTGTCGTTTGATGGGTGTACGATGCAAATGTCATGTGACTTAAAGAAAGCTGTGTCTCGTAGCCAGGGCCGGCCCTAGAGAATGCCGGGCCCAAGGCGGTTGCCTCGTTCGCCTTGCCCTGGGGCCGACCCTGCTCGAAGCTTAAAACAAGAAATAAAATCCTGAATGAGTATTTAAAAGCAATTTCAAACCAGGAATTTCCTATTTTTTTATGAAGGGAAGTCATTCTAGATTACATTAAAAGTCGATTCAAATAATAAAATGACGCCATATCCCCTCACGCTACATCCCACCAATAATGTGTCAATATCATGCGCACCACGCAACAATCTAACATGAGCATTCACAAAGCGGGAAAACCCCAGCAATTATAATTCTAGATTACGTTAAAAGTAATTTCAATCAATAATTTTGAAACCAAACCAAAAAATTGCTTTAAAAAATTGCTGCTAAAATAACGGGAGTCGAACAATAGCTGAATTCGTCACAATTACTTTTCCAACAATTGTCTAAATATTACTAGCTATTGTTTGAAGTTTCTTCCAACAATTGTCTAAATATTACTAGCTGTTGTTTGAAGTTTCTTTCAACCCAATAAATGTTATAGTTGGTGACAAATTGACAAAATTTCGATATTTTAGGTTTTTTAATTTTTTTATTTTCCAGGAAATCCAGTAAATCTTTTCGGTATTTTTTGGACGTTGCACATCCTTACGACCTCCTTGCACATCCTTACGACCTCCTTGCACATCCTTGCGACCTCCTTAGCATATTTGCAAAATACCCGAACTCTCTATCTGGTATGGTTCAGGAGGAGTTGAATGTGCAAGCGTTACAGACATTTCGAATCTATAGACGCAATTTTTCCAAGGGAAATTGCGTTAAAAAAACCACAATAAAGGTCACGTGACTTACATAGAAGTTAACACGTATATATTTAAGACGTATAAAGCTAACACGTATAAAGTTAACATTTATAAAGTTAACATTTATAAAGTTAACATTTATAAAGTTAACATTTATAAAGTTAACACGTATAAAGTGAACACGCATGCAGTTAAAACGTATAAAGTTAACACGTATGAAGTTAACGCATATAAAGTTCACTCGTATACAGTTAACACCTATAAAGCTAACACTTATAAAGCAACATTTCAATAGGTTCTAAGTGTCATCGAAACTTTACATGGCAACATATACAAAAGATATTCTACTTAATAAAGAGTTGGACGAACAGCACAATACAATACAGAACTTGTCACAATAATGACATGTCACAATAATGACATATCACAGTAATGACATGTCACAATAATGACATGTCACAATAATGATATGTCTCAAAAGAATTAATTTCCGAACTCTCTGCGAGATACCGGAAGTGATCGCCTGGAAAAATATTTTCTTTTTAAAAGAATCTCTCAGTCGTAAAAACCAATTTATTGAAATTGTGAATTTGTTACTTTAAGAAGATCTCGGTATCCTGTGAAAACATTCACCTGTGAACTTGTTATAATACGTTTTATACAAGTCATTATTTACCTAAAGAAGAAAAAATAAAATAAAAAATAAAAACAGGTGAAATGTGATTACGTGAAGTGCAAGCCCATAACCCCCCCCCTTTTTTTTTCCAAGCAAGGCCAAAAAAATTTTTTTTAAAAATAAAAAAATAAAAAATAAAAAACTCAAATTTTGTCAAATGAACTGGAGCACAAAATGAAAAATGTGTGTTTTACATTATGGAATTGTATTCAATTATTTTATTGAACCAATTTTTCAATAGCCAACAGTTTTCATCTCTGTACTGTGATACGGGCCACCATCTAGCACGGGCCACCATCTAGCACGGGCCACCATCTAGCACGGCCACCATCTAGCACGGGCCACCATCTAGCACGGGCCACCATCTAGCACGGGCCACCATCTAGCACGGGCCACCATCTAGCCGTTAAGACTGCTCTAAAACACATCTCTTCAAACTTTAGTTTCAAAATTAATTTACTAACAATCAAACATTTCTTTCAATGATTATGTTTACTGTAATGTCGTTATATGTTGTAATTAGGATAGGAATGTTTTGGTTATTATATGTGTGTAACTATTTTATGTAAACCTCTGTGACCTCAGCTGGGGTACTGGGGTACTGGGGTACAGCACTATATCAATTATAATTTTTATTGTTATTATTAAAACCTTTATATTAACTCGTGACGTCTGCTTGATTAAAACCTTTCTATCAACTCGTGTCGTCTGCTTGATTAAAACCTTTATATTAACTCGTGTCGTCTGCTTGATTAAAACCTTTATATTAACTCGTGTCGTCTGCTTGATTAAAACATTTATATTAACTCGTGGCGTCTGCTTGATTAAAACATTTATATTAACTCGTGTCGTCTGCTTGATTAAAATCTTTATATTAACTCGTGGCGTCTGCTTGATTAAAACATTTATATTAACTCGTGGCGTCTGCTTGATTAAAATCTTTATATTAACTCGTGGCGTCTGCTTGATGCTTTCATTGTGTGATTGTTTGTCGAAAAAACTTTGGATCGATTTTTAACCCACTGCCTCGTATGC
>CALYLW010000949.1:156241-283741 GCA_944989445.1 Ampullaceana balthica | reverse complement strand
CTGTGCATGGTCTCTTTTAAAAAAGAGAATGCTTTACACATTAAGAAAAAATTAGTGATGTGATAGCTAAAATATAACACATTAATCAATTTAATAACTGTGCATGAGAACACGACATTTTTAACGCAATTTCCATTGGGAATTGCGTTTATAAATTTGTAATGTCTGTGCACTGTTAGAGGTTGCACATGCAACTCCTCCTGAACCATACCAGATAGAGGGTTCGGGTCTTTTGCAAATATGCTAAGGAGGTCCCAAGGATGTGCAAAGCCCAAACAAATACCGAAAAGGCAGTGGCGTAGCGAGGGGGGAATGCCCCGGGTGGCACTTTGCCAGGGGCGGCACATTTCTAGTCGTTAATTAGTTTCTTTAAATGAAAATTTTAAAAGAAAGAGGAGTTTTAAAAAAATCGAAATTAAATAAAAGCCTAATAAGAAATTGATAAAAGAAATAAAGGAACTATCCAAAAGCATGTGAACGTTTTAACTGCCAAAACTTCAAACTCCTTATTGGATATAAAGTCTTCTGATACTAATGTTACTGAGCTGGAAACATAGGGGGACAATGTATGTCAATAAGATGCTGGTATATATAATTGATTCAAGTTTGATTTTAACGTAAGTGAGCTACTAAATCAATTGTTGGCGTATTTATATAACTTATTTTTATGTCTTTAGTTTTGTGTCTTTAAAAAAAAATAATGGAAACAATTGCTTATCTAGTGGAATAAAAACTTGGCACAAATAAATACAAAATATAAAGGGGGAGGGTGGCAAATTCCTCGTTAATTAGCTAATTGTTCAAACGTGAAAATAAATTTTAATAAAAGAAAAGAAAATCCAAGATAAGTACTCAACATTACCAACGTTTTTTTGCAAATGGAAGGAATCAGAAATTGAATAAAAAAGAATATACTATTAATAAAGACCGTTAATTAGTTGTTGTAAAAGAGAAAACAAAGTGTCAAGAAATTCTTGTTAGAATATTTGACATGATTAAATCATGGTGAAACTTTTAATGTAATCTAGAATGATTTCCCTTGCGTAAGTAAAACACACATTCAATGTTGGAAATAGCGTTTAAATATTCATTCGAGTTTTTATTACTTGTTTTTTATTGATGTTTATTGCAAGAATAATCTTCTCACTGCTGGCATGTGGTCCTACTTTTTGAAATGTACGTTTATCCTCAAACAAATGGAAATAAGATTTCAAGACAGAAGAATCAAGTCACTCACTACTGACATGGTTTGTAGTCAGCGACAAACATGAAAACATTTCTGTAAACTAATTACAGACAGCAAATCAATGGCATCACATTTTCAGCATGAGTTAGGTCATCTTTTTTTTTAAAGTAGTCCTTGACTTGATAATGTTAGAGTTATTGGACCACAGACAGGGTCAAAAGAAATGTGATACAGATTCCAGGGCCCATGTGTCTGTAGAGCATTTATATCATGCATTATTTCGCCTTCGTAGAGTAACTTTTCAAGCTTATGTCCTCTGGTGGTAAATAACCAAACCATTACAACCCAACCATTATTTGGACGCAATGAAATTGTCTCCAACTCCGGCGCCGCCCCTGGTGTCCACTGCTTGGCTAGTTGCTAAAGGGGAAACAGTTCCAATCATGCACAATGTCGTTTCGAAGCTTCCTGAAAAAATGAATTTGATCTTCTTTTGTAAGATCGATAATACATTAAGATAAATAGAAAATGAGAACTAATGGAAAACACTCTAAAAGTGCAAAGAAAGCAGGAACTAATTGATAACATATATTAAAATACACCGAAAGTAAAAACTAATCGATATCACAGTAATATTTACATATCAAGTACAGACTGATCGAGAATACACTAAAAGTTACATACAAATTTAAGAGCAAATCGATAACACTATAACACAAACAGAAAATAAGAATAAATCGATCAAAAAATAAGACACTTAAGGTAAGAACTAATCGATAATACAATTATCATTATATTCGGACCTCTCTAAGTCGAACTTCCCTAATTCGAAATTTACCCTTTATCGAATTATTTGCTAGGTCCTGGGCAAATTATGCGCCTATTACGCCATTTTCCTTAACTCGAAAACTCCGTAAGTTGATTTCTTTTTCGGGTCCCTTTAAGTTCGACTTAGCGAAGTCCGCCTGTATTAAATTATAAATGTTTATTTTATAACTTATCAAGAATATTTCCTAAAAGAAAATATCTGACGAGGTTATAAAAAAAAATTCAACGGTACCGACCCATTTGTTCCAAGGTCACCTTCTTGGAATTTGAATCAGTATATGAACAACCAGCCTCGTTGTGCTGCTGGGCGATCAGCTTATCGGCCTGGTGGTCATCAAGCCTTTGTCTCTCCCGCCACATGGGTATCAACTCTCATATTTGGAACAGTTGTAATTTTATGATTGGAGGAAGTATGCTCGTGATAACAATGTCGTAAACACAAATATTCCATCATTCGGTATTTTTACTCGTCTTGTTATCCTAACCTCTTACAAGATTATTTGGCTCCTTATGTATACTCCATTAAACAGTGGCATCCTTATTTATCACGTGACATTTACTGCGAGTCATTTCATTCTTAAACCCTCCCACACCCATCCCCCAATTAATATTTTTAACACGTATTTCCCCATCCAAGTCCCCTTTCATATCATTGCTCTATTCATCTGACAGACATCGTTAGATTACTTAGATTAAACAAAACATGAATCAACTGGTTCTCCAAACCTGACCGCTATAAGCACCAAGAAATCTTTGACTTAAATTTGATTCCATGAAATATTGGACGTTATATGACGGTGAAACCATGACAATACAACATTGTGTGCCCCCCCCAACCCAAACTTACGTCATCATCACCACCCCGGCCCACCCCCTGGGTCTACCGGTCAGATTGTCACATTTCGAGTTGTGGCCAAACACCGGCCAACAATTTGGCTGATAACTGAATCGATGGCCACTCAACAGGTCCGAGCTGTCACGGGACTGTTTTGGTGGCCCAACAAATGTGAACTCAGCAACGGAACTATGCCAGGTAACAGCTGATAACAACCGCTGGGATCAGTGTGTGTGTGGGGGTGGGGGTGATCTGGGGGCAAGGGAAGTAGCCATGGTGGCTTGTGAGGTAGCCATGGTGGCTTGTGAGGTAGCCATGGGGGCTTGTGAGATAGCCTTAGGGGCTTGTGAGGTAGCGATGGTGGCTTGTGAGGTAGCCATGGTGGCGTGTGACGTAGCCATGGGGGCTTGTGAGGTCTCGATGGTGGCTTGTGAGGTAGCCATGGTGGCTCGAGAGGTAGCCGTGGGGAAGCAATAGGTGTAAAATAGAATTTTTTCATACAACAATTTTTTTAGTCCCATTGTCTCTTTTTGTTGTCGTAAGGGATTCCTATGTTTCCATTAGAACATTCTCGGGCTTGGTAGACTCTGGCGGCGCCCATCGCTCTCCAGGTCAGCAGAGGACTTCTTAGCGTTAGTCATTCATCAACATTTTATATTGGCTTTAATGTGGGCTCGATCTCACGCCCCTCAGCTTGTGAGGCCAGCGCACTTTTGACTTCGTTATCCAGCCGCCATACAACATTTAGGTATTACAACAACAACAAAAAAAGAAGTTTTGCTTAAAATTAAATGACTGTTTGTTTTGGTTGTTTAGACACATATTTCATTGTTTGGTTATTTGGCCATGTATTTGATTGTTTGGTTATTTGGCCATGTATTTGATTGTTTGGTTATTTGGCCATGTATTTGATTGGTTGGTAATTAGGCCATGTATTTGATTGTTTGGTTATTTGGCCATGTATTTGATTGTTTGGTTATTTGGCCATGTATTTGATTGTTTGGTTATTTGGCCATGTATTTGATTGTTTGGTTATTTGGCCATGTATTTGATTGGTTGGTAATTAGGCCATGTATTTGATTGTTTGGTTATTTGGCCATGTATTTGATTGTTTGGTTATTTGGCCATGTATTTGATTGTTTGGTTATTTGGCCATGTATTTGATTGTTTGGTTATTAGGTCATGTATTTGATTGTTTGGTTATTTGGCCATGTATTTGATTGTTTGGTTATTTGGCCATGTATTTGATTGGTTGGTTATTTGGCCATGTATTTGATTGGTTGGTTATTTGGCCATGTATTTGATTGGTTGGTTATTTGGCCATGTATTTGATTGTTTGGTTATTTGGCCATGTATTTGATTGGTTGGTTATTTGGCCATGTATTTGATTGGTTGGTTATTTGGCCATGTATTTGATTGCATCTACAAATATTAATTAACAATTTGTGATCATTTCTAATCCAGTATTTACATTACCAGAATTGCCGTCGTCAACCGTTGATAATCTGGTGCACATTCCACATCTGACATGACCATACGAATGAATGATGAATGAATGAATGCTGTCATCTCTAGCACTTATACCACCCATGCTAGACCAGCAGGCACGTAGCATTTTTATGTTTAAACGTGATATCCAATTTTAAAAAAAGCCTTCAAATTATTTTTACACTTCAACTTTGTTTTGAACATACTTATCCTATCCACCTGTGACCGTGCTAGAAGTGTCTAGAAACGTACTTATCCTATCCACATGTTACCGTACTAGAAGTGTCTAGAAACTTACTTATCCTATCCACATGTTACCGTACTAGAAGTGTCTAGAAACTTACTTATCCTATCCACGTGTTACCGTGCCGGATTTTTGAGCTGTCCATATCAACAGTGCCCTCTATTGAGCTGCCCATATAAACAGTGCCCTCTATTGAGCTGCCCATATAAACAGTGCCCTCTATTGAGCTGCCCATATCAACAGTGCCCTCTATTGAGCTGTCCATATAAACAGTGCCCTCTATTGAGATGCCCATATCAACAGTGCCCTCTATTGAGCTGTCCATATCAACAGTGCCCTCTATTGAGCTGTCCATATCAACAGCGCCCTCTATTGAGATGCCCATATCAACAGTGCCCTCTATTGAGATGTCCATATCAACAGTGCCCTCTATTGAGATGTCCATATCAACAGCGCCCTCTATTGAGCTGTCCATATCAACAGCGCCCTCTATTGAGATGTCCATATTAACAGTGCCCTCTATTGAGCTGCCCATAAAAACAGTGCCCTCTATTGAGCTGCCCATATAAACAGTGCCCTCTATTGAGCTGCCCATATAAACAGTGCCCTCTATTGAGCTGTCCATATAAACAGAGCCCTCTATTGAGATGTCCATATCAACAGTGCCCTCTATTGAGATGTCCATATCAACAGTGCCCTCTATTGAGATGCCCATATCTACAGCGCCCTCTATTGAGCTGTCCATATCAACAGCGCCCTCTATTGAGATGTCCATATCAACAGTGCCCTCTATTGAGATGTCCATATAAACAGCGCCCTCTATTGAGATGCCCATATCAACAGTGCCCTCTATTGAGCTGTAAAAAATAAACAGTGCCCTCTATTGAGATGTCCATATCAACAGTGCCCTCTATTGAGATGTCCATATCAACAGCGCCCTCTATTGAGATGTCCAATTCAAAAGTGCCCTCTATTGAGATGTCCATATCAACAGTGCCCTCTATTGAGATGTCCATATCAACAGTGCCCTCTATTGAGATGTCCATATCAATAGTGCCCTCTATTGAGCTGTCCATATCAACAGTGCCCTCTATTGAGCTGCCCATATAAACAGTACCCTCTAAAGAGATGTCCATATAAACAGCGCCCTCTATTGAGATGCCCATATCAACAGCGCCCTCTATTGAGCTGCCCATATAAACAGTGCCCTCTATTGAGATGTCCATATCAACAGTGTCCTCTATTGAGATGTGCATATCAACAGTGCCCTCGATTGAGCTGTCCATATCAACGGTGCCCTCTATTGAGATGTCCATATCAACAGCGCCCTCTATTGAGATGTCCATATCAACAGTGCCCTCTATTGAGCTGTCCAAATCAACAGTGCCCTCTATTGAGATGTCCATATCAACAGTGCCCTCTATTGAGCTGTCCATATCAACAGTGCCCTCTATTGAGATGTCCATATAAACAGTGCCCTCTATTGAGATGTCCATATCAACAACGCCCTCTATTGAGCTGTCCATATAAACAGCGCCCTCTATTGAGATGTCCATATCAACAGTGCCCTCTATTGAGATGTCCATATCAACAGTGCCCTCTATTGAGATGTCCATATCAACAGTGCCCTCTATTGTTGTCCACAAATTTCCCGCCGTCTCAAACATTGGAACTCCGTCCTCCTCTAGCTGATGAAATATTTGTGATGTTGGTCACGTGGCTCTAATTTCTTCTTGTTTCATTCTTCGCTGACCAATCAGACGCCGTTATCATATCTCCAAATGAAAGCTTTGATACTATTTTTGGAAGACTAATTACTAGGCGTTTTTAATTTTAACTAGGGCATTTTAATGGCTTTAAAATTCAATTTATTCCTGAATTTTTAGGGTGGCTAACTCTGTTTGGATTGGTGCATTTGTACGCCCTTGTCATGGGTGCCATTGAACATGAACCTGCACCCCCTTCCCCATGCCCAATGTTACATTCCCTCATGCCCCATGTCACATGCCCTCATGCCCATGTCACATGCCCTCATGTCCCATGTTACATGCCCTCATGCCCCATGTCACATGCCCTCATGCCCCATGTCACATGCCCTCATGCCCCATGTTACATGCCCTCATGCCCCATGTCCCGTTCTTATATAACCTTTAATGGTCGAGTGGCAGCGCACTCGACTGGCGTACCGATAGTCACGGGTTCGAATCCATGTCAAGACAATAATTTTTTCCGGGGCCTAGGGCATCACTGAGTCACCCAGCTCCGAATGGGTACCTAACACTAGTTAGGCGGCTGGGTAATGCGTGGAACCCATAAAGCCGTGGCCTGTGAACGCTGCATCACTTGCCAACAGATCATCTGTCATGGCCTGTGGAAGCTATTATCTTCTGCAAAGAAGGAGCGTCTGTATAGATAAGATAAGATAAGATAAGATAAGATAAGATAAGATAAATTGTCCCTATGTTTTTGATAAAGGGAAGTAAGTCTATTTATACCATAGCTACCATTGTGCAGCATAGAAAACTTAGAAACGGATTTTGTTCGTTCAATTATTTACCCAGTTGGTGCATCAATACCAAAGGAAACTGCGACTACAATTACCGTTTGAACAAGTATCGAACTATTGATTGGTCCTTCAGTCTCCTAGTTAAACGTATTTTCAATAGTCGCGAATAGACCTGGTGTCTGCGCCTGTAGAATTGTGACGTCAAGTCGTGCTGTCACGTGTTTAACTCTGAAATAGATCCACGCCTGCCACATATCATTCAAACAAATACTTGCAATTTTACAGAAATTACCCAGTACCCGCCAGCCTATAAATTGATTCGGATATCTGTCAAAATCAACCGCATTGAACATGTTCTGGAAACAATCATATTTGGTACGCTAAACGGTGTATTTAACTTTACATCTATACCTTACTGGCCAACTTACAACATTATTACATCTATACCATATTGGCCAACTTACAACATTGTTACATCTATACCTTACTGGCCAACTTACAACATTATTACATCTATACCATACTGGCCAACTTACAACATTATTACATCTATACCTTACTGGCCAACTTACAACATTGTTGCATCTATACCTTACTGGCCAACTTACAACATTGTTACATCTATACCATACTGGCCAACTCACAACATTGTTACATCTATACCTTACTGGCCAACTTACAACATTGTTACATCTATACCTTACTTTCGAACTCACACATGTTTTACATACTTGGATATTCATGTTCATTCTACTGCACAAATCATTTATCATTGAATTGTCTCTCCACTGTCCTCAAAACACGTGACTGGTGGAGCTTGGAGGCGGCACCTTTCGAGTGGATAAACATGATTAGTGGACAACTCATTTTCGTAGCACGTTATACATGATTAATCATGATTATAGCACACTTTCGTAGCACGTTATACATGATTAATCATGATTAAATCACACTTTCATAGCACGTTATACATGACTAATCATGATTAAATCACACTTTCATAGCACGGTGCTACGCATACATATTTTTGCTCAGTACCTAAACACCTCCCCTCACCATACACTAGTTATGTCTGTCAGTTTAATGACCTAATGTCTCACCTTAATTTGCCTATAAACCGTTCATTCCACACACTGAACTATTTATTGCTAGCTGTATGCATTTAGCTTCTTTCCTCTTTCATCACCTTGTTTAAAGATCTGTCTAAAGATTTGTCTAAAGATCTGTCTAAAGATCTGTCTAAAGATCTGTCTAAAGATCTGTATAAAGATCTGTATAAAGATCTGTATAAAGATCTGTTATTCAGATATTGACTTTCCTGGGACTGTTCTATTCCTGGTTGCCCTTCGGTCAAAATCAACACGTCTCACGTCCCCGTTCCTGTAATCAGGGGCGGCTTAGGGGTTGGGTGGCCCACAAGGGTCCCACCCTTAGAGTACTTAAGTACTTGGACAAGGCAAAGCCTGAGGCCCCGCAAAGAAAAGTGCCGCCTCTGTTTCTGTTCTTAACAGGTTTCAAAGTAGATGGACAAAGACCACTCACCCACCTAACACACGGCTTTCGAGTTTAGACCACTGTATTACATGATGGTCACTCAATAACTGACCAGTTTAGACCACTGTATAACATGATGGTCACTCAATAACTGACCAGTTTAGACCACTGTATTACATGATGGTCACTCAATAACTGACCAGTTTAGACCACTGTATTACATGATGGTCACTCAATAACTGACCAGTTTAGACCACTGTATTACATGATGGTCACTCAATAGCTGACCAGTTTAGACCACTGTATTACATGATGGTCACTCAATAACTGACCAGTTTAGACCACTGTATTACATGATGGTCACTCAATAACTGACCAGTTTAGACCACTGTATTACATGATGGTCACTCAATAACTGACCAGTTTAGACCACTGTATTACCCGATGTTCACTCAGTAACTGACCAATGTCCGACGTTAACTTCTCGATATAAGCGCGGGGAAAATTTTTAGTTTCAGAAAATTAAGATTAAAAGTAAATTAATATTAAACCCAGCTATAACAAAAACTGACTAAACAAAGAATGGAATCATATGCACAGATGACGTAGTGGGGTCCATTGGGCATTGACATTGTACATTGGGCATTGGCATGGTAGACATTGGGCGTTGACATGGTAGACATTGGGCGTTGACATGGTAGACATTGGGCATTGACATGGTAGACATTGGGCATTGACATGGTAGATATTTAATCTGGAGAAATAAACAAGAAATTCAACGAATTGGAATTGTAAAATATTCTAAACACAGAAAAACATGCGCAAACACTTGTGTATTAACACTATCTTGACCACTGTTTATCGTGACCAGAAGTAAGTCATGTTCTTAAGTCCACTTTCCTGCATGCTGTGTTATGTTTTCTAGAGTCATTCCTTGATGACGTCACACAACACATGTGGAGCTCGTGCAGGAATTAATTAAACTTGTTTTTGTAGACGTTCAAAGAGCCAGTGTCTCTAGTCTCTACGCCTTGCTCTCTGATATAAAAAAATGGGGTTAGAATGTTTCAAGCCTCTTTCTGTGTAAGCGAATTGCATCATCGGAGGAAATGGTTAGTTACAAGTTACAAGCTATGGGCTTTAATTAACAACAACACGACAAGATTAATTACAAGTTACAAGATGTGGGCTTTCAGTAACATTAAGCCAAGGTTAGTTACACGTTACAAGCTGTAGGTAGGCTGGTATCACAAAGGCTCACTCTTTTGGGTTAAATATAATAATAACTCACTCTAATCGCTTTAATATCGCAATCATTCACTATAGTGGTCTAATACACTGTAACCCCTGACCCCTGTCTACTCTGTCCTTTCTGATACACTTATCATATTTGAGTGTATACTTTGTATACGGCGCACACAAATCGAAAATATAACATAATCTTTTTACATTCTACGTATAAACACTTCCAGTTCTTGACATCCCTGTTATAGTAACCCTTAGCTACTGTAGTAACCTGTAGCTGCCTTAGTAACCTGTAGCTGCTGTAATAACCTGTAGCTGCTGTAGTAACCTGTAGCTGCTGTAGTATCCCGTAGCTGCTGTAGTAACCTGTAGCTGCTGTAGTAGCCCGTAGCTGTTGTAGTAACCTGTAGCTGCTGTAGTAACCTGTAGCTGCTGTAGTAACCCGTAGCTGCTGTAGTAACCTGTAGCTACTGTAGTAACCCGTAGCTGTTGTAGAAACCTGTAGCTGCTGTAGTAACCTGTAGCTGCTGTAGTAACCTGTAGCTACTGTAGTAGCCCGTAGCTGTTGTAGTAACCTGTAGCTGCTGTAGTAACCTGTAGCTGCTGTAGTAGCCCGTAGCTGTTGTAGTAACCTGTAGCTGTTGTAGTAACCTGTAGCTGCTGTAGTAACCTGTAGCTGCTGTAGTAGCCCGTAGCTGTTGTAGTAGCCCGTAGCTGCTGTAGTAACCTGTAGCTGCTGTAGTAGCCCGTAGCTGTTGTAGTAACCTGTAGCTGCTGTAGTAGCCCGTAGCTGCTGTAGTAACCTGTACCTGCTGTAGTAGCCCGTAGCTGCTGTAGTAACCTGTAGCTGTTGTAGTAACCTGTAGCTGCTGTAGTAGCCCGTAGCTGCTGTAGTAACCTGTAGCTGTTGCAGTAACCCGTAGCTGCTGTAGTAGCCCGTAGCTGCTGTAGTAACCTGTAGCTGTTGTAGTAACCCGTAGCTGCTGTAGTAGCCCGTAGCTGCTGTAGTAACCTGTAGCTGCTGTAGTAACCCGTAGCTGCTGTAGTAACCCGTAGCTGCTGTAGTAACCCGTAGCTGCTGTAGTAGCCCGTAGCTGCTGTAGTAACCTGTAGCTGCTGTAGTAACCTGTAGCTGCTGTAGTAGCCCGTAGCTGCTGTAGTAACCTGTTGCTGGTGTAGTAACCCGTAGCTGCTGTAGTAGCCCGTAGCTGCTGTAGTAGCCCGTAGCTGCTGTAGTACCCTGTAGCTGTTGCAGTAACCCGTAGCTGCTGTAGTAGCCCGTAGCTGCTGTAGTAGCCCGTAGCTGCTGTAGTAGCCCGTAGCTGCTGTAGTAACCCGTAGCTGATGTAGTAGCCCGTAGCTGCTGTAGTAGCCCGTAGCTGCTGTAGTAGCCCGTAGCTGCTGTAGTAACCCGTAGCTGCTGTAGTAGCCCGTAGCTGCTGTAGTAGCCCGTAGCTGCTGTAGTAACCTGTAGCTGTTGCAGTAACCCGTAGCTGCTGTAGTAGCCCGTAGCTGCTGTAGTAACCTGTAGCTGCTGTAGTAACCCGTAGATGCTGTAGTAGCCCGTAGCTGCTGTAGTAGCCCGTAGCTGCTGTAGTAACCTGTAGCTGCTGTAGTAACCCGTAGATGCTGTAGTAGCCCGTAGCTGCTGTAGTAGCCCGTAGCTGCTGTAGTAACCTGTAGCTGCTGTAGTAACCCGTAGCTGCTGTAGTAACCTGTAGCTGCTGTAGTAACCCGTAGCTGCTGTAGTAACCTGTAGCTGCTGTAGTAGCCCGTAGCTGCTGTAGTAACCTGTAGCTGCTGTAGTAACCTGTAGCTGCTGTAGTAACCTGTAGCTGCTGTAGTAACCTGTAGCTGCTGTAGTAACCTGTAGCTGCTGTAGTAACCTGTAGCTGCTGTAGTAACCTGTAGCTGCTGTAGTAACCCGTAGCTGATGTAGTAACCTGTAGCTGCTGTAGTAACCCGTAGCTGCTGTAGTAACCTGTAGCTGCTGTAGTAAACCGTAGCTGCTGTAGTAACCTGTAGCTGTTGTAGTAACCCGTAGCTGCTGTAGTAGCCCGTAGCTGCTGTAGTAGCCCGTAGCTGCTGTCACATGAGGGCCACAATCCTGTTGCCATCACAAATCATTGGAATAAATATTGTGCTTCGTTTATCATCATTTTAAAAACATCTGTCCCAGTTTTGATTGAGCCGCTCATGGTAAACCAACTTGGAAATATACAACCTGGGGCCTAGGGCCTGGAGCCTGGAGGACAGTGTTGGAGTTTATGTCTGGGGTCATGGGCGGAGTTTCTTAGGGCGGATGCCAGTTTCAGGGGCGGAGTCTCTTAGGGCAGATACATGGGGCCAGGGGTAGAGTCTGTTACCAGTTCTCTAGGTTAACGATGAATAAATGGTTGGTCAAAATTAAATCTGATTGATATTTCTAGGTCAAGGCGTAATGTTCAATTTATTGCTAGTGACAGTTGATTGTTATATCTATTTATTGATAGTGACAGTTCATTGTTATATCTATTTATTGATAGTGACAGTTGATTGTTATATCTATTTATTGATAGTGACAGTTCATTGTTATATCTTTTTATTGATATTTACAGTCCATTGTTATATCTATTTATTGATCGTGACAGTCCATTGTTATATCTATTTATTGATAGTGACAGTTGATTGTTATATCTATTTATTGCTAGTGACAGTCCATTGTTATATCTATTTATTGCTCGTGACAGTTCATTGTTATATATATTTATAAGCCATGGTTAAATGAAATAGTTTCCAAGTGACAGTTCCAATATTAAACGCATCCACCTTACCAGGCTTAATTGAATGGTTCCACTTTGATAGGATGTGCTTCATTTAGTATATCAATCTGAGCTTAACTCTACCTCTGTAACTGTCTATAAATCTGATTATAACTCCATTTCTGTAATTGCATATAAATCTGCTCCTAACTTGTAACTGTCTATAAACCTGTGCTAAACCCAAGCTCCTCTATGAATCAATCAGTTGCTATCGATCGATTACGAGCTCATTTCTTGCTATGAATCAATCAGTTGCTATCGATCGATTACGAGCTCATTTCTTGATATGAATCAATCAGTTGCTATCGATCGATTACGAGCTCATTTCTTGATATGAATCAATCAGTTGCTATCGATCGATTACGAGCTCATTTCTTGCTATGAATCAATCAGTTGCTATCGATCGATTACGAGCTCATTTCTTGCTATGAATCAATCAGTTGCTATCGATCGATTACGAGCTCATTTCTTGCTATGAATCAATCAGTTGCTATCGATCGATTACGAGCTCATTTCTTGCTATGAATCAATCAGTTGCTATCGATCGATTACGAGCTCATTTCTTGCTATGAATCAATCAGTTGCTATCGATCGATTACGAGCTCATTTCTTGCTATGAATCAATCAGTTGCTATCGATCGATTACGAGCTCATTTCTTGCTATGAATCAATCAGTTGCTATCGATCGATTACGAGCTCATTTCTTGCTATGAATCAATCAGTTGCTATCGATCGATTACGAGCTCATTTCTTGCTATGAATCAATCAGTTGCTATCGATCGATTACGAGCTCATTTCTTGCTATGAATCAATCAGTTGCTATCGATCGATTACGAGCTCATTTCTTGCTATGAATCAATCAGTTGCTATCGATCGATTACGAGCTCATTTCTTGCTATGAATCAATCAGTTGCTATCGATCGATTACGAGCTCATTTCTTGCTATGAATCAATCAGTTGCTATCGATCGATTACGAGCTCATTTCTTGCTATGAATCAATCAGTTGCTATCGATCGATTACGTCATTTCTTGGCGGATATTCCACACGGAGCACTCCCAGGGGAGGTAAGTAAGTGCAGCAATGTTAAAAAGTCACCAATTACCATTTGGAAATCTTGGAGTTACCGGCTCCTAGCTCAAGGAAATATTCCTTCAATGAGATGATTCCCTCCCACAGCAACATGATGTTTTTATCATGGCACCACATTAGTCAGACTGGCATCAGAGCTCACAAGATGACTGGCCTCAGAGCTCACAAGATGACTGGCATCAGAGCTCACACGGGGGGTCCCAAACCGATCAGGACATGTCTAACACACTTACACAGGGGGTCCCAAACCGATCAGGACATGTCTAACACACTTACACAGGGGTCCCAAACCGATCAGGACATGTCTAACACACTTACACAGGGGTCCCAAACCGATCAGGACATGTCTAACACACTTACACAGGGGGTCCCAAACCGATCAGGACATGTCTAACACACTTACACAGGGGGTCCCAAACCGATCAGGACATTCCTAACACACACAGGGGGTCCCAAACCGATCAGGACATGTCTAACACACACAGGGGGTCCCAAACCGATCAGGACATGTCTAACACACAGGGGGTCCCAAACCGATCAGGACATGTCTAACACACACAGGGGGTCCCAAGCCTATCAGGACATGTATAACACACTTACACAGGGGGTCCCAAACTTTTCTGATTTTAGCAAATTACGAGTACTGGTTCCAGCCGTTCGGGAAGCATGTTCTAATAGATGAGGCTGTGACGTCTTTTTCTAGGTTCCAGAACTTGTTCTAGTTGTGAGAACTTGTTCTAGTTGTGAGAACTTGTTCTAGTTGTGAGAACTTGTTCTAGGTAAGAGCAATTGTTCTAGTTTGTCATAACAAAGTATGCAACTATTTCCTTTGAGCTCACAATAGTCCTGCAGTTACTGTGAATTTGTTTCATTGACAGGTGTGAAGTACATGGCATTTAGGGCACACATGACAAACAGGAAATACGTAAGTTATGACATACCAGACACTCGTGAAGTACCTGGCATCCTGGTCATATCGGTCACACGTCATACATCATTGTTTGGTCCAACATTTTAAACAATTTAACTTGTCTTCGGTTTATAGTTTACGACTGAATATTTCTACAAACAAAACACATTTGGATGGTTTTAGTAACATTCAACATTTCAACTCATCCAATGACAATCAATATTTGAATCTATTCACAAACACAAACAATTTAAATCTATTTTCAAAGACAAACAACCGAGCCCTCCCCCCCTCCCCACCCCCACACCTCTAAGCTGGCGTAACTTCCCGTAATCCGTCACCTATTTTTGAAACCGTTTGTTTACATTGGCACGGGGCGATGTTTCCTTCGACTTCTCCTGTGTCTTTGTAAACGTTCTACCGAAAACTTTGAGAGATTTTTGGTTGAACAGCAGTCATTTGTGATGACGTCATTTAATTGGCAGTCATTAGTGATGACGTCATTTAATTTTCAGTCTTTAGTGATGGCGTCATTTAATTGGCAGCCATTTGTGATGACGTCATTTAATTGCAGAACATTTTGAAATAGTTGTATCCTTGCTGATATTGGGCCTTAAATGTGAACGTTTTAATCTCTTACATTATAGGGTCCCAATAGAGATGTCTGGTCAGTCAATGGTGTGTTTGATATCACACATGTATTGTTAGCAGGTGATGGGTTGGGGTTGGGGTCAAATATTGATCACTTGTCAACAATGCCGCAGTTGGCTCAACCTTTCGGAGTTATAACTTAAAGCGCACATATTAGTGGATCAGAAACACATATCTTGAGAATTTTAAGTTATTAATTTTTAGCTTTGAAAAATTATAATGTTTTTTTTAAAAATGTACAGCATTTCAGTTACTACTTTAATCTATACAATTTGAGAACCTTTCTATAATGAAGTTCCCGTTTAGATTCATCAAACTTCCGGTCTCAATCATCAAACTTCCGGTCTCAATCATCAAACTTCCGGTCTCAATCATCAAACTTCCGGTCTCAATCATCAAACTTCCGGTCTCAACCATCAAACTTCCGGTCTCAATCATCAAACTTCCGGTCTCAATCATCAAACTTCCGGTCTCAATCATCAAACTTCCGGTCTCAACCATCAAACTTCCGGTCTCAATCATCAAACTTCCAGTCTCAATCATCAAACTTCCGGTCTCAATCATCAAATTTCCGGTCTCAATCATCAAACTTCCGGTCTCAATCATCAAACTTCCAGTCTCAATCATAAAACTTTCGGTCTCAATCATCAAACTTCCGGTCTCAATCATCAAACTTCCGGTCTCAATCATCAAACTTCCGGTCTCAATCATCAAACTTCCGGTCTCAAATCTTTAATTTAACTCATCTGATTTACATTCGTATTCGTATTTATTAAAGGACACGCGTCTGTTAATTCAGAGATCGATACCAACTATCATCCCCCGATATCTGTACCGTGGCAATATTTAATCAGTTGCACAAAATCGAATCTCTCCCTATGTTGACATGAAGAAAAGCTGTACCAGGATACTGTCCCATCAAATCAACGTTGGTTCTGGTCTGGGATAACAGAATTCTGCAATTGTGTGATGTACGTCTGCTCGTGGTATTTGCTGCCGACTTCAATATTTGCACCAGTTTGTTTTTACTCTTTCTGCATATCTTCTTTGCATTAAACTTTCTCCTTCACGGTTTCTCCTTCACTCTCTCTCCGCATACTCTTTTTTCCGTTTCTCTCCATTTCTTCTCATTCCTTTATTCTTCATCTTCTTGTGTCATTCTGTTTGACTTTCTTTCTTCGGTAAAGACTCTTTTTATCTTTCTATCTCTCTGGTCCAGTTTCGTATCTAACAGCATTTCTCTCTTATTCTCCAATTATTTCTCCCCCTCGCTCTTTCTCTCATTCTTAAAAACCTACTCTCAACAGTACTTTATCTTATACGGCATACATATACCATATAACCATACCACATTTCTACACCACATACCTATAGCACATACTTATACCACATACCTATAGCACATACTTATACCACATAACTAATGCAAATACATATACCACATACATATAGCACATACATATAGCACATACAAATACCACATGCGCATACCACATAATTATAGCACATACATATGGCACATACATATAGCACATACATATAGCACATACATATAGCGCATACATATAGCACATACATATATCACATACATATACCACATGCATATACCACATACATATACCACATACATATACCACATACATAAACCACATACATATAGCACATACATATAGCACATACATATACCACACACATATACCACATACATATAGCACATACATATAGCACATACATATAGCACATACATATAGCACATACATATACCACATACATATACCACATACATATAGAACATACATATAGCACATACATATACCACATACATATACCACATACATATAGCACATATATATAGCACATACATATACCACATACAAATAGCACATACATATACCACATACATATAGCACATACATATACCACATACATATACTACATACATATAGCACATACATATAGCACATATATATAGCACATACATATACCACATACATATACCACATACATATAGCACATACATATAGCACATATATATAGCACATACTTATACCACATACAAATAGCACATACATATAGCACATACATATAGCACATACATATAGCACATACATATAGCACATACATATAGCACATACATATACCACATACTTATAGCACATACATATACCACATATATATAGCACATACTTATACCACATACAAATAGCACATACATATAGCACATACATATAGCACATACCAATGACCTTGTAGATGGGGCCAATTACTATAACCCTGTGTGTGTGCCATAATTATTAACTTAAACATAAGAGTTCACTCCCCTGCTCAACTCAGTGACGTCATTTGTTGATGAGTTCTGGAATGTTTTAATAAGTCAACAAAACATATTCTCTCGGTTTTCTCTGGAGTCTGAAAAATGTGTGTTTGAAACAAGTGTAACTTTGCCCGTTTATTACCTTATTACCTTATTACCTAATTACCTTATTACTTTATTACCTAATTACCTCATTACCTTTCCCAAAGTTCAGTCTTAGAATGTACTATCGTTATTGGATACACGGGAATCTCTTAGGTCCAGAGTAATTGTTTCATAGACTATAATGATAATTTCAACACATAGAAGATGTGCTGAGTTCTTACGTGTGTTGTGTTTTAACACTGAGTCTTTCATGTGTTGTGTTAGCTCTGATTTCCTTCATGTATTTACACTATTCTATGTGGATTATGTCACACCATATCACAGTGGGTCCCAGACTGTGGGCCTCTGCTCTGTAGTGTGTTACCAGCATATATATATATATATATATATATATATCAGGTGTATATCAGAGGTATTTCAGAGGTATATCAGGGGTATATCAGGGGTATATCAGGTGTATATCAGAGATATATCAGGGGTATATTAGGGGTATATTAGGGGTATATTATGGGTACATTAGGGGTATATTAGGGTATATTAGGGGTATATTAGGGGTATATCAGGGGTGTATCAGGGGTATAATAGGGGTAAATTAGGGGTATATCAGGGGTATATTAGGGTATATCAGGGTTATATTAGGGGTATATTAGGGGTTAATCAGAGGTAAAATCAGAGTTATATCGGTGTGTGACTTCTGACATTAATTTTATTATTCAGGTTTTCTCCCGTTTGTTTGTCTTAGTTTAACCTAAGTTAATGAATGTTTGGGAAACTATGTTTGACCAAAAGGTTTGTGGTCAGTAGGACAAGACTGGTCAGTACTGCCCTGTGGGTTGAGATGGTTTACGTCCGTCCAATAAGACCGCAAACCTTTCCTTCTAATTGTTGATTTACGCCAGGTCAAGGGTCAAATTCAGATAACGCACACACTCGTCAGAGACAGCAGACGTTAGAATGACGTCATGAGCTGATCAGAAGAAGACAATTGTAATTATCTGTGATAAAACTTCCGGTGCGAACACAAGAAAGTCTGCCAACTCTGTCAAAGTCTGTCTAACTTTGTCAAAGTTTGTCTAACTCTGTCAAAGTCTGTCTAACTTTGTCAAAGTTTGTCTAACTCTGTCAAAGTCTGTCTAACTTTGTGTAAGTCCGTCTAACTCTGTCAAAGTCTGTCTAACTTTGTCAAAGTTTGTCTAACTCTGTCAAAGTCTGTCTAACTTTGTGTAAGTCCGTCTAACTCTGTCAAAGTCTGTCTAACTTTGTGTAAGTCCGTCTAACTCTGTCAAAGTCTGTCTAACTTTGTGTAAGTCCGTCTAACTCTGTCAAAGTCTGTCTAACTATGTTTAAGTCCGTCTAACTTTGTGTAAGTCCGTCTAACTCTGTCAAAGTCTGTCTAACTCTGATTAGTGTCAACCTTGTTCCCAACGTCTTCTCGTTCAAAGGGAAATAATATTTTCTTGCACCGTTAAATCTAATTTTTCTTTTCTTTCTTATCTTTTCAGAGCTCTCCCCTGATCGTAACGTCACCGCTGCGGACACTAGCTTGATGACGTCACCGCTGCGGACACTAGCTTGATGACGTCACCGATGGATCTCTGAGTTTGACAGCCATTTTAATTCTAGACACTTACAATGTGACCTGTTGTTCTGGTATTTGAGAACCACTGAATACATCAGGCGGGGGACACCCAAGTCATATTTTGAGAGTTCCTCAAGTTGGGCAGTCAATCCTGACATGAACCTCACAAATTGATCTCAAGTCATGCAGCTATCAGTCATGTGTTAAGTCAACTATGGAGATAATGAAAGTCGTGTTTGTATGATACAAGGGAAGTAAAAACACGAATATTGAAACATGAAACAAATTGATAGATTCTGGTGAAGGAGCACTAGAAAAATCGTGTTATATCTCTATCACAGTCCGTTGTGAGAATAAATTCATTTCATTCGTGAATTCTTAAAGGATTATCGAGATTCTGAATTTTCGGATACTGGATTATCGGATAGTGTTATACCTGGATACTGGATTATCGGGATAGTGTTATACCTGGATACTGGATTAAGTGCAGCCATTTGACGCTGGATGGAGTGAGCTGTGTGCCATGAGGCGTGCACAGAGAAACAAGCAACAGAAGGCACTGACGGCACTCACCATACAGGCACTACTGCTGGACCTCTTCAAGTTACAGAGGTGAGTGGGTAAGGTGGGTGGGGCAGGTGGGTGGGGCAGGTGGGTGGGGCAGGTGGGTGGGACAGGTGGGTGGGGCAGGTGGGTGGGGCAGCTGGGTGGGGCAGGTGGGTGACTGGCTAGTTGTGTGGCTAGGTGTGTGGGACAGGTGTGTGGCTTGGTGTGTGGCTAGGTGTGTGGGACAGGTGTGTGGCTTGGTGTGTGTTATGTTCAGGGCAAGGTGTGTTTGGGTGTTTAGTCAATTATGTGTTGAGCTTTCAATGTTACGCCTCGGGTTACTAATAAGAATGTTTGCCGATATTTTAGATCATAATAATATGATCCATTAGTTCGATATCACTGTCAAGATTTCAGGCCGTGCTTGGCTGTTGTTAGTTAAATGACACATTTGGGCCGGCTCTAGATGACGTCAGTATAATCTCAACGTTTGTGAATGACGTCATTTGGGGGGAAAAGACAACTCCAATCTACCGCTAGGTGTCTCTTTCAGATCTGATCATTTCATCACGTGACCCATCACTTTTCAAAATCTGAACTCCTCATAGTTGATGTATTGTTGATTGATTGATTTCAGTTAAGAAATTATTGATTTATTTATTGATTCATATCGACCTGGATGAAATACTTTGGTAGAATAATGAACTGAAATTTAACCTACTTTTATGAGCTTTGTTGGTTCTAAGAATTTTATGAGCTTTGTTGGTTCTAAGAATTTTAAGTTTCTTTCTCAAAGTGGTCACAGATTCACGTTTTTAACAATCACGGTGACCTATTTGCTATTGGCTGCTGGCTTGCTAAATGAAACTATTCTATCAATGTTTAGTTTTCCCATTAATAATTATTAATAGATTTCAAAGGGGTCCAAACAGCATACATTGAAAAACGTGTTTTGAGTTACGTAGATAGCCGCTGAGTTTTGAGTTACGTAGATAGCCGCTCAGGTTTGAGTTACGTAGATAGCCGCTGTGTTTTGAATTACGTAGATAGCCGCTGAGTTTTGAGTTACGTAGATAGCCGCTGAGTTTTGAGTTACGTAGATAGCCGCTTAGTTTTGAATTACGTAGATAGCCGCTGAATTTTGTACACGATTACAAACATTCTTGACGTGGTGACATTTGTATTTTACAAGATGACAAGTTCGAGTTGTGACAGACAGACAAACAGACAGACAGACAGGTAAGATTTTCAAACAAATTTGTTTAGCTCATCTACAATACCGAAACAATTAAAATGAAGGTTAATTATCTAAAGTGTTTCAAATCTTTGGTCGCCTCTGTTTTGTGATCATAAAAAGAAACGAAGGGATTACCAACATGGGGTGATATCATCTCAATCTGGGGTGCTATCACATGAATCCGGGGTGCTATCACATGAACGTGGGGTGCTATCACATGAACGTGGGGTGCTATCACATGAATCCGGGGTGCTATCACATGAATCCGGGGTGCTATCACATGAATCCGGGGTGCTATCACATGAATCCGGGGTGCTATCACATGAACGTGGTGTGCTATCACAAAAGTTGAACACAAAAGTACAATGTCAATAAAGATTTGTTCAAGAAAACAAAAGAATTGTAGCGGCGTCCGGGGATATTTGTGTGGATGAGGGGAGAGAAAGGTACGGGAGGTGGGAAACTAATTCTGAGCATTTCCGAGTAGTTTTTGGCACGCGGCTGGCGATTTAAGACAGGAAAACTCGGCTGTATTTTAACTTAAAACTCTTGCGCTTGTTTTCACGAGTTGCAGGGGCAGAGTTGTCGAACCTCCGTGTTAGAGGGGCAATAACTCTTTCCTGCAATGCCACCTTACAAGGGAGAACAAAGTTAGTAAGACGTACCTGTAAACGGGGGATGATCCCCTCCTTGGTTATCTGTTGAAAAGAAGTATTTAAAGGGGGATTACTTTCACCCAGTTGCCTGCCCCTTAGAGAAAACACATGATTGACCTCACAATGAAAGAAATGTGTAATTAAAATATAATATTCACCTCTGTCATTAATCACCTCTGTCATTAATCACCCCTTCCATTAATCAACCCTGTCATTAATCACCTCTGTCATTAATCACCCCTGTTATTAATCACCCCTGTCATTAATCACCTCTGTCATTAATCACCCCTGTCATTAATCACCCCTGTCATTAATCACCCCTTTCATTAATCACCCCTGTCATTAATCACCCCTGTCATTAATCACCTCTGTCATTAATCACCCCTTCCATTAATCAACCATGTCATTAATCACCCCTGTCATTAATCACCTCTGTCATTAATCACCCCTTCCATTAATCAACCCTGTCATTAATCACCCCTGTCATTAATCACGCCTGTCATTAATCACCTCTGTCATTAATCACCCCTTCCATTAATGACCCCTGTCATTAATCACCCCTGTCATTAATCACCCCTGTCATTAATCACCTCTGTCATTAATCACACATGTCATTAATCACCCCTGTCATTAATCACCTCTGTCATTAATCACCCCTTCCATTAATCAACCCTGTCATTAATCACCCCTGTCATAAATCACCCCTGTCATTAATCACCTCTGTCATTAATCACCCCTTCCATTAATCAACCCTGTCATTAATCACCCCTGTCATTAATCACGCCTGTCATTAATCACCTCTGTCATTAATCAACCCTTCCATTAATCACCCCTGTCATTAATCACCCCTTCCATTAATCAACCCTGTCATTAATCACCCCTGTCATTAATCACCCCTGTCATTAATCACGCCTGTCATTAATCACCTCTGTTATTAATCAACCCTTCCATTAATCACCCCTGTCATTAATCACCACTGTCATTAATCACGCCTGTCATTAATCACCTCTGTCATTAATCACCCTTTCCATTAATCACCCCTGTCATTAATCACGCCATCAACTTGTGATGGTAAACCACAAGTTGTTCCCCTGCCTGGGGCGGTAATATGCTGATAGCTCTATAACCACAGATGTTATTCCAGATGAGCATCGTTACATCTGTGAAAATGTTTCAATATTGAATGCTGAGCACAATTTCCATCACGGGCTCTAATGAATTGCCACCCCCCCCCAACATCTGCACTCTGTCCCCCCCCCCAACATCTGCACTCTGTCGCCAACATCTGCACTCTGTCCAACATCTTCACTCTGGGCCTCACACGCATTAAGTGTTTACAACAGAAAAACTGAAATGGCACTGAGAGGTTTTATCGTTGGATGTTTTTGATAAGAGTTTTGTATTCTTGCAGTGCTGAAATGATGTGTCTATATATTTATATTCAATATCATCTATTTATATACATGTATGTAAGTGAATGGTGAATAACTGTTCTTGGAATATCTGGATCCTTAGAGTTCATAAAATATTTGAATTTAAAGTTAAAGTTGAATAATTATGTGTTTTGGGAATATTCAGTTTGTTTAAGCCTCTATGATCTTTCACATCTGTGTGGCTTAATGTCTTTGTGGATTTATTTCAACACCCGGGCCTATAAGCCTCTGTCTTCTTTCATTTCTCTGTGTTAATGTGTATGTGTATATATATATGTGTATGTGTCTGTGTATGTGTTGGTTTGTTTGAATGTCTAGATGGCTAGGAGGAGATATTTTCTAAAGTAAAGTAAATTGTTTAACAAAGCTGTTTATTGTTTTTGAAATGTTGTGATTACATTTATACACACACCCGTCGTCTGCTAGGCTCAATTTATTTTCATGAATTGTACTCGCATTTCCGTCTTGTATGTAGAAGGCTGCGTGCAGCGTTTATTAGTTGCTGCGCCCAGCGTTTACTGATTCCACTGGCTCCGTCTATAGAGACGTTCACAAACTCTGTCCACCATGCGGACATTGTCCTGGTTGACAGCGTGTCACTCGATGAGAGAAGGGGAGGGGAGGAAGTAGTAACAAAATGTGTATATATTAATTGTTAGGCCCGATTGAAGTTTTTAAACTGGATTTTGATTATAACAAGTGTCTCTTTTTTAAGGAAATTAATTTACTTTTGTCAATAATTTACAAACGCATTTTTCAAAATAAATGTGAAATAAATTACTTTTTACAGAGTACATTTTAATCTCGGTTTTCTCTACAAAATCTTAAAATCTTTCTGTTACAAAAGTAAATGCTTTAATTTTCTGCAAATTCATTTATTTAAAATAGCCTTTTTTTTGCTATTTTTTTCTCCATCGCTGCGTGACAAATTTCTTACTCACATTCCACTGTCGTCTCTGGCAGTGGCGTAGCAGTGGGGGGCGGTGGGGGTCGTTCCGCCCCGGGCGGCACACATTTAGAGGGCGGCATTTGTGGGCATTTGAAAAGTACAGCCCTTTCCGACAACCACCCTTTTTCTTTTGAAGGTTGAAAACCAAGGTGAAATAAAAATATTCGTAATTTCGAGTCTTAATTAACAGGTCGAACAACATTTGTTTAATTACATAGTGGATGTTATAACTAACGCAAACCCGTTCAAAAATTTAAGATCGCTCAAAATAGGTATCGATTTGTTTGGAAAATTAAGCGGTATAAGTCAACGATTACCCTTTTTTTATAAAAACTACACAAAAACACATCACCGCTGGATCGAATAGTATGTGCAATTAATATCGCCACGACTGTTTTTGCGTGGAATTTCGACAAGCGCAGAATGATGTACCAACAAGTATCTACGTGGCATGGTGGTTCAAATATTGTGTTTAACATGCAAATAGTAATTTATATTACTGTTTCAGATTTAAGAAAATTATTGTAAGGGAATTAATAGAAAATTAAATTTATTTTGTTTGTATTGCATTAAAGTAGTACAAATAATTTTTGCTTTTTAATTTTGTAAAAAAAATATTTGTATTATTATTTTTTTAATACATTAGTTCATTAAAAATGTTTCGCCTATCCAATTAAAGTAATGTGTAAATAATTTAAATTATGACAAGAATATGAAAATATTAAAATTTCTCCGTTAATAAACACCACAGTAGGCTTAAATAATTTTAAAAATAAAACATGCTTTAAAATTTCAAAATTGACCTCTGCAGAAGTAACTAGTAAAACGAGACCAGATGGTAGAAGTTTACTCTATTCAACGCAATGTTTTTCTTTTATATTTTATCTCAATTCTTGGGAACCCGTCTTTTTTTAAAATTAATGCAAACCCACTTCATGGAACAAAGAGATGACAATGTGCTAACACAGTACGCTGTTATATATAAAAAAAAATCAGCCAAAACAATTTGTGAAGTGTTGGAGATATCAACTGAACCCCGAACAATTTGTGAAGTGTTGGAGATATCAACTGAACCCCGAACAATTTGTGAAGTGTTGGAGATATCAACTGAACCCCGAACAATTTGTGAAGTGTTGGAGATATCAACTGAACCCCGAGTAAGAAGGAGAAAAAATATGAGTGAGGAAAATTCAGAAGATTTGGTTCTATCTTTAGAACAAGAAGTGCAACGAGAATTGTTTTTATCCATGTATAGAATTATAAAAGAAAATAAAAGAACTCTTTCATCAGGTGCATATACTTGCAAGAAAACAATCGTGTATAATACCATATAATACCATGTTACCTATTAAATGAAGAATTTGAACATCAAATCAATTACTGTATCGGCATTTATTATTAATATTTAAAAAAACAAAAGGATCCAGGTTTTTATGGCTGTACTTACACTACAAGAAGAGGCATTACGTTAGAAAAACGGGGGGGGGGAAGGACCCCTAGATCTATTTAAATTTATTCAACAGTATAGATTTATCTATATACACAAAATAAAAGCATATTAATTGGTAATGTTTTTTGGGTGTAAATTTGGAATATGTTTTGTCTCATTGGGGTAGAAACCTGTGACCTCAGTAATTTTCTTGTGGCCTTTAAAAAGGTATTTTGTATTTTTATAAGCGTGTATATATAGGTATATCATTTTATGCTGCCTCTTTTATTACTGCTTACATAAATATGGCATGCAATGGTAAAGATGTTTCCTACCTTTACTTCGCTTCGAATACATTTTTATTCATGTTTATAAATTTATAAAATCCATCATATAATTGATTTAAGTGGCCATCCATAAATGACGTCATGCTATTTTGACTGATTTTTCACTCTCGTCAAACGTCTTCAAAAACTTACACTCCTTTTTCAATAAAACTTCACGAAGCTTTGAGCCCCCCCCCCAATAAAAGCCGTATTTCTATTTGAAAAAGAGCATGTTTCAAATTAATTGTTTGTCATTTAAGTATGTTTTTAGTGTAAGGTTTCACTCAAATATCGTAACATGCGTGAAGCCATGTAAACGTCATTAAATAAAGTGCCGGTAATCATATATTTAAGTGAAACTTTTATTTAAAGTTGCGCGTTGGATGTGACGTCACATTTATTAAACACACACCCCCTCGTCACACATCGTCACAAATGTGTGAATCACCCCCCCCCCAGGTGTGTGACCAACCATGTCGAAGCTATTTTGGAAATTTAACAAATTAAATGCACCAGTAAGATTACATATAATCTTTAATTGACTTTAATGACTTTAATAAACATCAGAATAATACAATGTATATTACTATGAATGAATACTTGAATGAATCTCAAAAATCGTTCGACACTACATCCGTCTTCAGAGATATATCTCACAATGAAAGAAAGTTGATCTACATGAGAAATGTCCGGAGTTGAGCTCACAGCGATAAGGAATTTTTCGGCAAGTTTGATCTCAGTCATGATTGTATTTATTACCTTTTCTGCCATTATACTGATCATTTCATCACATATTTTTGACGACAGATATGATGTTGTGCCACTTCCTTTGTTTCTATGGCGTTTTATGTGTACGTCCAGAAAAGGATCGAACTCTGCCAAAAGTTTTGGGTCACAAGTCATAACATAGTTCCCAGTGTTTTTTGTTGTTTTTTAAAATCCAAATCTATCATGGAAACCTAAACGGTAATCCGCGTGCAGAAAGTGACCTCACAACAGCCACAATGCGCCTCGAAACCTCATGCCAGTATTTTATTTCATCTTCTGTTTGAAGAACAAGACTCTTATCAACTCTACCGCCATCATTCTTCCTAGATAGTGTCGCAAATGTTGACCTGTGTTCTTCCGAATTCTCATGTTCCTTCATACTTTGAACTGTGGTTTTCCAGTCGTTGAACAATTCATTAGTCAGTGACCCCAATTTCCCAGACATCTTGGAAAATATGAGCCAAGGTCGAGGTCGTTTTCACCATTTCTTGTTTGGCTAAAAAGTGACAGCGATAGATACCTGGTTTTATCTGTGTATTGACGCCTAGAAAAAGAAAAGTCGGCATCAATATTTTGTTTCATGCCATTTTGAACAAGGCACTCCAATTTAACTTCGTCTAGCATCCACTCATCAGGATCGTCACTTAAAGAAGAAATATATTCAGGATTTTCTAAATAATCTTTTTTTTTGTAGCTGTTACCAGTGGTGTAGTCCTAAAAAAAAGAGGTGAGAGGGCCCTCTTTTTTCAAAATTTTCACGCGGCGTATTTTTCTCAAAGGTACAAGTTCTACAACTAACACAGTCTCAAAAGTCAAATTGAAGTTAATTGAAATTGCATGCCCTCCATGCAGGGTGGACGCACTCTCCTGTCAAAAAAGGTGGGAGGGTAAAGCCCTCCCGCGCCCACCCTCCACTACACCACTGGCTGTTAAGGGTTTTTCAGAATAATGTTTTCAGGTAGCTAGTTGCAGTCAGACATGTTTGTTGGAGATGCCTGTTGACGGTCATCAGCAGCATCGCTGCAACTGCCACTGGCTAATGTACTAGTACTACTACATGAAGTACTAGGACAAGAGCCACTGGCTAATGTACTAGTACTACTACATGAAGTACTAGGACAAGAGCCACTGGCTAATGTACTAGTACTACTACATGAAGTACTAGGACAAGAGCCACTGGCTAATGTACTAGTACTACTACATGAAGTACTAGGACAAGAGCCACTGGCTAATGTACCAGTACTACTACATGAAGTACTAGGACTAGAGCCACTGGCTAATGTACTAGTACTACTACATGAAGTACTAGGACAAGAGCCACTGGCTAATGTACCAGTACTACTACATGAAGTACTAGGACTAGAGCCACTGGCTAATGCACTAGTACTACTACATGAAGTACTAGGACTAGAGCCACTGGCTAATGTACTAGTACAACTACATGAAGTACTAAGACTAGAGCCACTGGCTAATGTACTAGTACTACTACATGAAGTACTAGGACTAGAGCCACTGGCTAATGTACTAGTACAACTACATGAAGTACTAAGACTAGAGCCACTGGCTAATGTACTAGTACTACTACATGAAGTACTAGGACTAGAGCCACTGGCTAATGTACTAGTACAACTACATGAAGTACTAAGACTAGAGCCAGAACTAGGTCTAGACGAAAAATGTGTTTAATTTAGATACATTACGAAGAAGCAATTTTTCTTTTTCTATTTTTTTCTTTATTCCGTTTCTTTTCTGAAACCCGCTTAGATTTTTATTGAAGTCAGACATCGTCATATCGATATTACTATTACGAATATAAAAGAGAGGCTCATTAAACAATAGACCTTTGTTTTATTATTTGTAATAACATATTTTTATGTTTCAATTTGTTGTTTAGTTGTTGATTTATTTAAGACAATTTCGGTTTTCCTCAAATGTTCTAAATTCAAGATTTTTTTTCTCTTGGTTAAAGTAAATCTTTTTGAGCTTATGTAAAGATTCCACCACCGAGGCCCTTAGGCTGGCTTGGACCCTAGGCCGGGGCCTTGTAGGCCTAGGCGGAAATCCGGCCCTGTTGCTGCGTGACAGCATTATGGACGGCCCCTAAAAAGGGCGTCAAATTGGAGACCGCCCCGGGCGTCAAAACTTCTAGCTAAGCCACTGGTCTGGTATCCACGTATAATTAAAAGTGACCCCCCCCCCACACACACGCACCAGTAAAATATGACGTCACATCTGATTGTATCCCCCTTTTAAAAAATCCTTTTTTTCCTGATGTGCTGCCAGAGTGACTCACATTTTAATTGCCGACACACCACACAATTGCACTTACAGGATGGGAAAACTTCCACACTATATTTTTGTTTTGAAATGTTGCTAATTGTTAAAATAAGCTAGCATTTGTAAGGTGAAATATTCGTGCATACATGATTAGTTGCACATATATGATGCGTTGTACATATATAAGGTGTACATAACTGATTTTAAAATATAGTTTACATGTATTATGACGTAATATTTTCTTCTTTTTTTCTCGTTGTACATGTTTTTAAAAATCATAATTTAATTTGACGTCATAATGAATATTATGTCGTTTCTTTTCATTCCGCGTTATACTTTCAATTCGACTGACCACTGTCCGGTATCAAGTTAACACTGGGAAGATAATCCCGTGAAGCTAATCCCAACCATTTCCGATCCAATTTACCCCGATCCCTAAAGTGGCACTCCCATCCTCATATGTTCATATGTTCCAGCCAGTGTAAACATAAATCATGTAAGTGTGTCAAGTTTTAACTCAAACAATTTTCTTTCGAGGCTATCATGTGACGTAGCGGCGTGTGATGCCAATGGCTGTCGGGGAAATACCTAACATATAGAATATAGCGGATGTACAAATACCAACATTTAAACAAAATAATAACGATGTTTACAGAGTCCAGTTTGAAACTGCCAGTCGTTTTCTTAATATCAAAACAATTTTGGACTGAACCGGGTGGCGACCTTTGATGCACTGGTGGAGTGTGCTTGAAATATAACGATAGCCTCTATGACAATTGGTCATCTTCAAATATAACGATAGCCTCTATGACAATTGGTCATCTTCAAATATAACGATAGCCTCTATGACAATTGGTCATCTTCAAATATAACGATAGCCTCTATGACAATTGGTCATCTTCAAATATAACGAGAGCCTCTATGACAATTGGTCATCTTCAAATATAACGATAGCCTCTATGACAATTGGTCATCTTCAAATCAGAGGTTCACCAATTCACTACTCACATTCTCTATCTAGGGATAAAATTATCCTCGCTTTTTCTGGGGATAAGTTTTAAGACACCATTCCAATAATCCTGAAATGCAGGGGCGGATTAAGGGGGAGGTTGTTTGGGCTAAATCCAGGGGCCCTTAATGATTTAAGGCTAAACTAATGGCCCTCAAACTTATTGTACTGTATAAAAAGTGGCTGGACCGGGCCACAGGTGGAGCTGCAGCCAGGGACCCTGTACAATCTTAATCCACCTCTGCTGAAATGGGCTGATTTTGTTTTTAAATTGAGAATGGGCATCAGGCGCATATCTCTAAAAAAAACAAAAAAAACATACACACACATACACGCACGCTGACGCGCACGCACACACACACTCACACCTGCTATGATGTCCACCAACAATTAGATCTTGTATGAACATTTTATCTCCGTTCATTCGTCAACTCGAGATCTCAATGGGTAGACTCATTTTTTGGACGACTTCATTTACCCGCCCCTTCGTGACCTTTCACCCCTGACCTCCACCTTCCCCACCCCCTCGCCCACCAGCTGCTAACCTGGCACAGGTGAGACTCTGTCAGGGCAGAGTACTACACCTGCACCAAGATGTACACTCCCACGCTAGCTCCCACTCATGCTGAGATTTCTGATCTGTTGCACTGTTATGGGGCGAGTGATCTCTCTTATCATCAGCATCGCCTTGGATTACCTTCTCCTGAAATATGAAACCTCCCAACAATTCATTTTTAAAGACAAGTTTTCAGATAAATTTTGCGGAAACTCTATTTTTTTAAAATAATATATATACATATATATAACATTTTATTTAATAGTTTAAATGTGATGTGAACTGAAAGATAATACGTGAGCTTTGAAAGCTACCATAACATACTGTTAATATATTATACATATTGTTAATATATACATATTGTTAATATATATATATATTGTCAATACTGTCAATCTTTTTACATTTTATTAAAGCGCATTACGCAAATAACGTATGGTCAGATTTTAAAATTCATTTTTTAAAGCTGAGATTATGTACACAAGTTGAGATTATGTACACAAGTTGAGATTATGTACACAAGTTGAGATTATGTACACAAGTTGAGATTATGTACACAAGTTGAGATTATGTACACAAGTTGAGATTATGTACACAAGTTGAGATTATGTACACAAGTTGAGATAATTTACATCAGATGAAGACTGTCAATGTCATGGTAAAGTTGTTTTTAATATTAATTTGAGAGCATCTGGGTACATAATCTCAACTTGTGTACATAATCTCAACAATCTGACCAATAGGTCAACGATCTGACCCATAGGTCAACAATCTTACCCATAGGTCAACAATCTAACCCATAGGTCAACAATCTCACCTGTAGTCATCTGTTTACCAATGCCAGTCATGGTAGTTACTTGTGTCTCCTCCCCCCTCCCCCTTTATTCAGTTACTCCACCTCAAGATTGTTTTCTCCCAAAAGCCACTCTTCAATCTCCCACCGTCAATTTTCCCTGTCCATCACGTAAGCTCTCGACCGGTCCTCGATTAATGAGGCGTACGGCCCTCTGTTTGTACAGGCCTCCCCAAGCTCGTGCCCTGGCATTAATCCGATGACGAGTATTTTGTTACTACCAACTTTGTCAGTGAAGGGTGCACTCGAGTGTAGCGCCCCCTGGAGGAGTGGACTTCCGATGTGGGCTGGAATGGTAATGACGTCTATAGATGTGTGTGTGTGTGTGTGTGCGTGCGTGCGTGCGTGCGTGCGTGCGTGCGTGCGCGCGCGTGCGCGTGCGTGTGCGTGTGTGTGTGTGTGTGGACATTAAGTATGACGTCTATAGATGTGTGTGGACGATAAGTAGGATGAAATATAATGTAATGAAAAGTAGTGTTTTGTAATGTAATGTGATGTAATGTAATGTAATGTGATGTGATGAAATGTCATGCCATGTAATATGATGTAATTTAATGTAATGTAATTTGTTGTAATGTGATGTGATGAAATGTAATGTGATGTAATGTAATGTGATGTGATGTGATGAAATGTAATGTGATGTAATGTGATGTAATGTGATGTAATGTGATGTAATGTAATGTGATGTAATGTAATGTGATGTGATGTAATGTAATGTGATGTAATGTGATGTAATGTAATGTAATGTGATGTAATGTGATGTAATGTAATGTGATGTAATGTGATGTAATGTAATGTAATGTGATGTAATGTGATGTGATGTAATGTGATGTAATGTAATGTGATGTGATGTGATGTAATGTAATGTGATGTGATGTGATGTAATGTAATGAAATGTGATTTGATGTAATGTGATGTGATGTGATGTAATGTGATGTGATGTAATGTAATGTAATGTGATGTAATGTGATGTGATGTAATGTAATGTGATTTGATGTAATGTGATGTAATTTAATGTAATGTGATGTACTGTGATGTGATGTAATGTGATGTGATGTAATGTGATGTAATGTTATGTGATGTAATGTAATGTTATGTGATGTAATGTGATGTAATGTGATGTAATGTGATGTGATGTGATGTAACGTGATGTGATGTAATGTAATGTGATGTACTGTTATGTGATGTAAATGTGATGTGATGTAATGTTATGTGATGTGATTTTATGTGATGTGATGTAATGTTATGTGATGTGATGTAATGCAATGTGATGTGATGTAATGTGGTGTAATGTAATGTGATGAAATATTTTGTGATGTGATGTAATGTAATGTACTGTGATGTGATGTAATGCAATGTGATGTAATGTGATGTAATGTAATGTGATGAAATGTAATGTGATGTAATGTAGTGTAATGTGATGAAATGTCATGTGATGTGATGTAATGTAATATGATGAAATGTGATGTAATGTGATGTAATGTAATGTGATGTAATGTAATGTGATGTAATGGTATGAATTGGGAGCAAGTTCAACATACAAAGTTCCATAAGGAGGTCAATCAATGAAGTTAATGTATACCCATGGATACTGTAAAGATATATAAATACCTTTTATTATGTACTAATTTTTGCCTTCTCCAGTAAATGTACTACTTTGTGCGGTATACCAATAAATGTACTACTTTGTGCCATATACCAGTAAATGTACTACTTTGTGCCATATACCAGTAAATGTACTACTTTGTGCCTATACCAGTAAATGTACTACTTTGTGCAATATACCAGTAAATGTACTACTTTGTGCCATATCCCAGTAAATGTACTACTTTATGCCGTATCTAAGACGCGCAGTTTGATGACGTAGCTGAACCAGGAATAACCTCCTTCACTTTCTGACATGCGCATCTCCGATGTTTATTGTTTACAAAGATTTCCTTGATGAAAGACGTCACTGCCTCTCATAGACTCATCTAAACACAAGCACACATCTAAACACACGCACACATCTAAACACACGCACACGTCTAAACACACGCACACGTCTAAACACACGCACACGTCTAAACACACGCACACGTCTAAACACACGCACACGTCTAAACACACGCACACGTCTAAACACACGCACACGTCTAAATACACGCACACATCTAAACACACGCACACGTCTAAACACACGCACACGTCTAAACACACGCACACGTCTAAACACACGCACACGTCTAAACACACGCACACGTCTAAACACACGCACACGTCTAAACACACGCACACGTCTAAACACACGCACACGTCTAAACACACGCACACGTCTAAACACACGCACACGTCTAAACACACGCAGATCACCTAACACGCACACTCACGCGCAGTGACGATGTGAGCTGGGCCGTGAAAATTGCAGTGCTTACCACCTCTCAAATTTATCAGGTAAATAACACAGGTGACCTCCAGAAAGAAGGTCATTAGACGGTGTATTGATCTCATGCAAGGGCCGACAACATCTTACCTGACAGACAACATCTTACCTGACAGACAACATCTTACCTGGCAGTCAACATCTTACCTGACAGCATCTTACCTGTCAACATCTTACCTGTCAAGGTCTTACCTGTCAATATCTTACCTGACAACAATAAAAAGTTTTAGGTACATTTCAAAGACAGAAACGTGTTATTTAAATAAAACTAAAGAATTTGGATCACGACAGGGAATAACTCCACAACGACCACCTTAATCACAACACCACAACAACCAACTTAATCACAACACAACAGCGACCACCTTAATCACAACACCACAGCGACCACCTAAATCACAAAACCACAAAAACCACCTTAATCACAACACAACAGCGACCACCTTAATCACAACACCACAGCGACCACCTTAATCACAACACCACAGCGACCACCTTAATCACAACACCACAACAACCACCTTAATCACAACACCACAGCGACCACCTTAATCACAACACCACAGTGACCACCTTAATCACAACACAACAGCGACCACCTTCGTCACAACAAACAACATGTAGTAGTCAACAACATCATAAACATGATAAACTTAGTTTATCCTCATCAACATGTATCTTCTGCTGGTATAACTCGTGTCTTGTTCTACCAAATGATGTGCAGCAATAACAAAAGTCAGTTCGCGCCTCTTCAGTCACATGTATATTGGCACATTTTCTTTGCACATGAATCTTGTCATGAAAACTTGATCTCAAATATGATATTACCACCCCGACCTTGATATTACCATCCCGACCTTCATTTACATTTATGAAAATATTATGTCGTTAACAGTTTCAAATATCTTATGATATATTATAATATAAATGTATGTTTATGTTAATCTGCTTCCAAGCACCTTTGTAATCTACTTCCAAGCTATATCCTGCACCTTTGTAATCTACTTCCAAGCTATATCCTGCACCTTTGTAATCTACTTCCAAGCTATATCCTGCACCTTTGTAATCTACTTCCAAGCTATATCCTGCACCTTTGTAATCTGCTTCCAAGCTATATCCTGCACCTTTGTAATCTACTTCCAAGCTATATCCTGCACCTTTGTAATCTGCTTCCAAGCTATATCCTGCACCTTTGTAATCTGCTTCCAAGCTAAATCCTGCACCTTTGTAATCTGCTTCCAAGCTATATCCTGCACCTTTGTAATCTACTTCCAAGCTATATCCTGTACCTTTGTAATCTACTTCCAAGCTATATCCTGCACCTTTGTAATCTACTTCCAAGCTATATCCTGCACCTTTGTAATCTACTTCCAAGCTATATCCTGCACCTTTGTAATCTACTTCCAAGCTATATCCTGCACCTTTGTAATCTACTTCCAAGCTATATCCTGCACCTTTGTAATCTACTTCCAAGCTATATCCTGCACTTTTGTAATCTACTTCCAAGCTATATCCTGCACCTTTGTAATCTACTTCCAAGCTATATCCTGCACCTTTGTAATCTACTTCCAAGCTATATCCTGCACCTTTGTAATCTGCTTCCAAGCTATATCCTCCACCTTTGTAATCTACTTCCAAGCTATATCCTGCACCTTTGTAATCTGCTTCCAAGCTATATCCTGCACCTTTGTAATCTACTTCCAAGCTATATCCTGCACCTTTGTAATCTGCTTCCAAGCTATATCCTGCACCTTTGTAATCTGCTTCCAAGCTATATCCTGCACCTTTGTAATCTAGCTTCCAAGCTATATCCTGCACCTTTGTAATCTACTTCCAAGCTATATCCTGCACCTTTGTAATCTACTTCCAAGCTATATCCTGCACCTTTGTAATCTACTTCCAAGCTATATCCTGCACCTTTGTAATCTACTTCCAAGCTATATCCTGCACCTTTGTAATCTACTTCCAAGCTATATCCTGCACCTTTGTAATCTACTTCCAAGCTATATCCTGCACCTTTGTAATCTACTTCCAAGCTATATCCTGCACCTTTGTAATCTACTTCCAAGCTATATCCTGCACCTTTGTAATCTACTTCCAAGCTATATCCTGCACCTTTGTAATCTACTTCCAAGCTATATCCTGCACCTTTGTAATCTACTTCCAAGCTATATCCTGCACCTTTGTAATCTACTTCCAAGCTATATCCTGCACCTTTGTAATCTACTTCCAAGCTATATCCTGCACCTTTGTAATCTACTTCCAAGCTATATCCTGCACCTTTGTAATCTACTTCCAAGCTATATCCTGCACCTTTGTAATCTACTTCCAAGCTATATCCTGCACCTTTGTAATCTACTTTCACTTTCTGCCCACTAATGAACACGAGAAATGCATTATCAATAAATGATTTATTACATGATTTATATTTTGTTTATTATTGATATATTTTGAAATTTTCAAATATATTTCATTAAAAAAACATTTCAATATTTTTAAAGTGCAATAGGCTAAGATTAATAACTATAAAATTGTCAACACATTTCTACCTAAATTTCGATTGTTTAAGAACTTTAATAAAAGGTTTCCTGTACGTGATATTCACAGATAAAATCAATCTGGTTGGTTAAATAAATGTATAAACACTTAAGAACGGTAAAAAAAAACACGAATAGACAATTAAGCAAATGAAACAGAATACACATTTTCTACATATTCCGTTTGTCGAAAATTAAATTAATGTTTGCTCTAACCACAAATTGTATACATTTTAAGTATGTCACAAACTAATGTTTGCTAATAGACAAAGTGCCCCAACACAAATTTAATATCTTAAAACTTGAAATTCCTCAGTTATAAAATCATAGCGTCGTTATATTACGTTTTGCTTTAATTTATTTATATATCTATAGATGTGGAAAAATAATTAAGAAAAGCGATCAATTGCGTCAACACACGAAATATAACAGCATGAGAAACTGTTAATCTCGACACCAAAACTAAAGTTTAATTTTAAAGCGATCATTCGAATAAGTTAAGACCGTGAAGTCGCGTGGCAGTCACTGTCAGACAAAAAGTCGTTTTAGCCGACATACCATGAGCAGATAGGAAACAATGCTATTTTATTTCATAAACTATTATAAGTTAAGTACTCATACTCATAATTGTATAAGTATTATACAAGAATCAGTTATTAATACAGCAGTATATCGGGACTTAGTTTAAGGGTTAACGGACAAAACGGCCTGGACTAATATATGGACTAATATATGGACTAATATATGGACTAATATATGGACTAATATATGGACTAATATATGGACTAATATATGGACTAATATATGGACTAATATATGGACTAATATATGGACTAATATATGGACTAATATATGGACTAATATATGGACTAATATATGGACTAATATATGGACTAATATATGGACTAATATATGGACTAATATATGGACTAATATATGGACTAATATATGGACTAATATATGGACTAATATATGGACTAATATATGGACTAATATATGGACTAATATATGGACTAATATATGGACTAATATATGGACTAATATATGGACTAATATATGGACTAATATATGGACTAATATATGGACTAATATATGGACTAATATATGGACTAATATATGGACTAATATATGGACTAATATATGGACTAATATATGGACTAATATATGGACTAATATATGGACTAATATATGGACTAATATATGGACTAATATATGGACTAATATATGGACTAATATATGGACTAATATATGGACTAATATATGGACTAATATATGGACTAATATATGGACTAATATATGGACTAATATATGGACTAATATATGGACTAATATATGGACTAATCGTCAAAAATACAATCAAATTATGCAAGGACAAAGCCCGTCCAAGGACTTTCCGCCACCGTTCGGTGGCATGTTGTAACTCCCCTCCAACAGCCGTCTCGACCGGCATACATGTGCATCACGTAAAAAATACTATTCATTATAGTTAAAATATATAACTCGTCAAAACAGAGCTTTTTACTATAAATCCCAACGCGCATAACTCAAAATAAAGTCTTGGAAGAAATACTGCACCAAAAATAACTCGTTTTGAACGTCCGCGTAAACTTGTTCAATATGATTGGCTGTAGGAGTCATATATGTTTGAGGGACCTATCGCTATCGAGGACCGGACAGAACGGACAGAAAATTGTCTTTTATTATTATAGATAGGATGCGTATTTTTACTCACTGATTCAGTGTCAGGTTTAGTTCACAAGAAACAATAATAATGACATCACAAGAAAGAATTTAATATCAGTTATTCGATTTATGGTACCAAGTCACGGTAGTTTGTTGAGAAGAAATAATATAAAAACATCACAAGAAATAATATAATAACATCACAAGAAATATTTTTACAATTTTACCACTTTTTTTAAGGGTGATAAAGTTGAAACAGCTTAAAATGACATGTAAGTTTTGTGTTAAAAAATGTAAACAATTTTGACCGGGGCAGTTATGCCGGGCCGTTTTGTCGGGGCCGTTTAGTCGGGGCCGTTTTGTCCGGTGCCGTTTTGTCCGGTGCCGTTTTGAGGAGTCGCAAGTTTAAGTGTAAAATTTGAAAAAGTGAAAACCTGAAGATTTGTCTAGCTTTTAAAGACCACGTGACCTTTTCTCAACAGCCCCTGTAACGTCATCTCACTCCTCCCTCCCACCTCCCCACCAACAGTCTTATTCTCTCCCCTGTGATGGCAACCATGGGCTGTAACCTACGGATACTGATATTTGATACAGCATGTGTCTTGTACACTGACAGATTTAACTCCCTTTCAAAGCCACCATCTTGCTTCACCTACCCTGAATTCCAGTGCCCACAATGGCGCCGCCCCCGTTGACTCTTGTCTAGTGACGTAACAGTTGTCTCGACTATGAAATGTACTGTACGCATGTCATCAAGTCCATATACCTGTCCCAGTGTGCAACATTTGAAACAAACAACTTCCTGTCCAACATTTGTAACCAACAACTTCCTGTCCAACATTTGAAACAAACAACTTCCTGTCCAACATTTGTAACCAACAACATCCTGTCCAACATTTGAAACAAACAACTTCCTGTCCAACATTTGTAACCAACAACTTCCTGTCCAACATTTGTAACCAACAACTTCCTGTCCAACATTTGAAACAAACAACTTCCTGTCCAACATTTGTAACCAACAACTTCCTGTCCAACATTTGAAACAAACAACTTCCTGTCCAACATTTGTAACGAACAACTTCCTGTCCAATTTTTGTAACCAACAACTTCCTGTCCAACATTTGTAACCAACAACTTCCTGTCCAACATTTGTAACCAACAACTTCCTGTCCAACATTTGTAACCAACAACTTCCTGTCCAACATTTGTAACAACCAACTTCCTGTCCAACATTTGTAACGAACAACTTCCTGTCCAACATTTGTAACCAACAACTTCCTGTCCAACATTTGTAACCAACAACTTCCTGTCCAACATTTGTAACAACCAACTTCCTGTCCAACATTTGTAACAACCAACTTCCTGTCCAACATTTGTAACCAACAACTTCCTGTCCAACATTTGTAACCAACAACTTCCTGTCCAACATTTGAAACAAACAACTTCCTGTCCAACATTTGTAACCAACAACTTCCTGTCCAACATTTGAAACAAACAACTTCCTGTCCAACATTTGTAACGAACAACTTCCTGTCCAACATTTGTAACCAACAACTTCCTGTCCAACATTTGTAACCAACAACTTCCTGTCCAACATTTGTAACCAACAACATCATGTCCAACATTTGTAACCAACAACTTCCTGTCCAACATTTGTAACCAACAACTTCCTGTCCAACATTTGTAACCAACAACTTCCTGTCCAACATTTGAAACAAACAACTTCCTGTCCAACATTTGTAACGAACAACTTCCTGTCCAACATTTGTAACGAACAACTTCCTGTCCAACATTTGAAACAAACAACTTCCTGTCCAACATTTGTAACCAACAACTTCCTGTCCAACATTTGTAACCAACAACTTCCTGTCCAACATTTGTAACAACCAACTTCCTGTCCAACATTTGTAACAACCAACTTCCTGTCCAACATTTGTAACCAACAACTTCCTGTCCAACATTTGTAACCAACAACTTCCTGTCCAACATTTGAAACAAACAACTTCCTGTCCAACATTTGTAACCAACAACTTCCTGTCCAACATTTGAAACAAACAACTTCCTGTGCAACATTTGTAACGAACAACTTCCTGTCCAACATTTGTAACCAACAACTTCCTGTCCAACATTTGTAACCAACAACTTCCTGTCCAACATTTGTAACCAACAACATCATGTCCAACATTTGTAACCAACAACTTCCTGTCCAACATTTGTAACCAACAACTTCCTGTCCAACATTTGTAACCAACAACTTCCTGTCCAACATTTGTAACCAACAACTTCCTGTCCAACATTTGTAACCAACAACTTCCTGTCGAGAACGGAGTTGGAGATAATGAATCATTCGTCATGGAGAACGTGAGTTGAGATGAACAGAGGTAAACAACTGTAGCACTTTGGTCATGGTAAACAACTGTAGCACTTTGGTCATGGTAAACAACTGTAGCACTTTGGTCATGGTAAACAACTGTAGCAGTTTGGTCATGGTAAACAACTGTAGCACTTTGGTCATGGTAAACAACTGTAGCACTTTGGTCATGGTAAACAACTGTAGCACTTTGGTCATGGTAAACAACTGTAGCACTTTGGTCGTGGTAAACAACTGTAGCACTTTGGTCATGGTAAACAACTGTAGCACTTTGGTCATGGTAAACAACTGTAGCACTTTGGTCGTGGTAAACAACTGTAGCACTTTGGTCATGGTAAACAACTGTAGCACTTTGGTCATGGTAAACAACTGTAGCACTTTGGTCATGGTAAACAACTGTAGCACTTTGGTCATGGTAAACAACTGTAGCACTTTGGTCATGGTAAACAACTGTAGCATTTGGTCATGGTAAACAACTGTAGCACTTTGGTCGTGGTAAACAACTGTAGCACTTTGGTCATGGTAAACAACTGTAGCACTTTGGTCATGGTAAACAACTGTAGCACTTTGGTCGTGGTAAACAACTGTAGCACTTTGGTCATGGTAAACAACTGTAGCACTTTGGTCATGGTAAACAACTGTAGCACTTTGGTCATGGTAAACAACTGTAGCACTTTGGTCGTGGTAAACAACTGTAGCACTTTGGTCATGGTAAACAACTGTAGCACTTTGGTCATGGTAAACAACTGTAGCACTTTTGTCATGGTAAACAACTGTAGCACTTTGGTCATGGTAAACAACTGTAGCACTTTTGTCATGGTAAACAACTGTAGCACTTTGGTCATGGTAAACAACTGTAGCACTTTGGTCATGGTAAACAACTGTAGCAGTTTGGTCATGGTAAACAACTGTAGCACTTTGGTCATGGTAAACAACTGTAGCACTTTGGTCATGGTAAACAACTGTAGCACTTTTGTCATGGTAAACAACTGTAGCAGTTTGGTCATGGTAAACAACTGTAGCACTTTGGTCGTGGTAAACAACTGTAGCACTTTGGTCGTGGTATACAACTGTAGCACTTTGTCATGGTATACAACTGTAGCACTTTGGTCATGGTATTCAACTGCAGCACTTTGGTCATGGTATACAACTGTAGCACTTTGGTCATGGTAAACAACTGTAGCACTTTGGTCGTGGTATACAACTGTAGCACTTTGGTCATTGTATACAACTGTAGCACTTTGATCATGGTATACAACTGTAGCACTTTGGTCATGGTATACAACTGTAGCACTTTGGTCATGGTATACAACTGTAGCACTTTGGTCATGGTATACAACTGTAGCACTTTGGTCATGGTATACAACTGTAGCACTTTGGTCATTGTATACAACTGTAGCACTTTGGTCATGGTATACAACTGTAGCACTTTGGTCATGGTATACAACTGTAGCACTTTGGTCGTGGTATACAACTGTAGCACTTTGGTCATAGTATACAAATGTAGCACTTTGGTCATGGTATACAACTGTAGCACTTTGGTCGTAGTATACAACAACTGTAGCACTTTGGTCGTGGTATACAACAACTGAAGCGCTTTGGTCATGGTATACAAATGTAGCACTTTGGTCATGGTATACAACTGTAGCACTTTGGTCGTAGTATACAACAACTGTAGCACTTTGGTCGTGGTATACAACATTTGATGTCTGAGCTGCTGACAGTTGATACACAGTTGACCGTTTTTTTAAATAATACTCGACTTGACGTCACAACTTCATACTTGACGTCATACTAGACGTAACAGCTTCATACTTTACGTCACAACTTCATAATTAACGTCATACTAGACGTCACAGCTTCATACATGACATCATACTAGACGTCACAGCTTCATACTTGACCTCATACTAGACGTTATGCTAGACGTCATACACCAGGAGTCTCAGTGTGGTAAAATCCTCCAGAACCAAATGTTCAAATACTCGCCAATGGTCAGTCTTGTCTTACAGGAAGTGAACTCGGCTCAACGGCGGATTAAGTCGGGTCAAGGTTATCATTAGACTTTTCTTGCTAAGGGAGGAATTCTAATAATTTCATGGGTGTAAAATAAAGTAAATAAGAGCCATTTGTCTTCACATTTTAATTTCTGTGTGCCGCAGATATCTCGAAAGTGAGAAAGAGTCGAACTGATTTAGAAAACTCCCCTGACGTTTAAATAAAAAAATTTAAAAAAAAACAAGACAAAAACAAGATGGCTTCCTACGTTTATTGATGCAGACATTAGGTCGTGACGTATTCTGTTACCGTTGTTGTGACTAATGAGCGATCACTCTTCATTTCCTTCAAATAATTGATGGCCCCTGGATGTTTCTCCGGGTATTCTGATCCAAGTACTCGAGTGCAAGGCAATGAGATCATGTATTTTGTACTGAGTACTTTGAAATATTGTGTGGACGTCAGCCTGCTGTTACTCCGCACCGGGTTGAGTACTCGAGTACTTGGACAGCTTACATTCCTGTTGGTCTTCACCTGATGGATGAGGACAGCTTGACACGAGCCGGGAAATACCAGCAGACGATTCTACTCGTTCCGGGGATCAACTTCATGAGTGCTATGCACGTGTAGTGTGTCCGTGTTATGTACGTTTAGTGTGTCAGTGTTATGTACGTGTTGTGTGTCCGTGTTATGTACGTGGTGTGTGTCCGTGTTATGTACGTGTTGTGTGTCAGTGTTATGTACGTGTTGTGTGTCCGTGTTATGTACGTGGTGTGTGTCCGTGTTATGTACGTGTTGTGTGTCCGTGTTATGTACGTGTTGTGTGTCAGTGTTATGTACGTGTTGTGTGTCCGTATTATGTACGTGTTGTGTGTCCGTGTTATGTACGTGTAGTCGTGTTATGTCCTTGATGTGAGTCCGTGTTATGTACATTCAGTGTTTGTGAGTGCGTGTGTGCGAGTGTGTGTGTCCGTGTGTGTGTGAGTGTGTGTGAGTGTGTGTGAGTGTGTGTGAGTGTGTGTGAGTGTGTGTGTCCGCGTGTGTGTGTGCGGTGGTACATTGTTGGTGAACATACCTCCAGTGAAACATCTAACTATTATGTCATGCAATGACTGACGAATTTAACAAATGTCATCTGCTGTCATCCACATCAAACTGAACGTGATCCCTGGAAACAGAGTCTGTTAACAACGTCACTTGAGGTGGACATCCAACGATGTCACTTGAGGTGGACATACAACAATGTCACTTGAGGTGGACATTCAACGATGTCACTTGAGGTGGACATCCAACAATGTCACTTGAGGTGGACATCCAACAACATCACTTGAGGTGGACATCCAACAACGTCATTTGAGGTGCACATCCAACAACATCACTTGAGGTGGACATCCAACAACATCACTTGAGGTGGACATCCAACAACATCACTTGAGGTGGACATCCAGCAACATCACTTGAGGTGGACATCCAACAACATCACTTGAGGTGGACATCCAACAACATCACTTGAGGTGGACATCCAACAACATCACTTGAGGTGGACATCCAACAACATCACTTGAGGTGGACATCCAACAACATCACTTGAGGTGGACATCCAGCAACATCACTTGAGGTGGACATCCAGCAACGTCACTTGAGGTGGACATCCAGCAAGTCATAACAGAAAGGAAGCTTCAAGTTTTCCAGACAAATTGTCAATTTGTTCACATGGTTAGCGCTGGTCCTCTGGTCAGTCAAGCGTTCAGACTTTAATCAAGGGAGAACACTACTTTCTCCATGTCAGATCGAAAAGAGATGAATATAAGGATTTGGGCTGGGTGTTATGGTGTTTCTAGGTGCCATTCTAGGCAGGATTGACAAGTATCGACCGCTGTGTACAACCTAGAAATATTGATTGATCTAGATTCTAGAGCAACCTTGATTGACTTAGAAAAACCTTGATTAACCTAGAAACCTTGATTGACCTAGAAAAACGTTGATTGACCTAGAAAAACCTTGACTGAATAACATGTCCGTTTTAATGATCAAATCTTTCTTAAAGATCATCCCCCGTTGTAAACGGTGACTTTTATAACCGGTAACTCTTCATAGTAATAGCTTAACACAAGATCTGTATAACATAGCACGTAAACAACCCTGTATAAAACAACTTAGACAACCACGTAGACATCCTGTAGACAACACGTAGACAACTCTGTAGACAACCACGTCGACAACCACGTAGACAACTAGGTAGACAACCCTGTAGACAACACGTACACAACCTTGTTGACAACCATGTAGACAACCACGTAGACAACCAGGTAGACACCCATCACTGAACATCAACAAAAAGAACTAGCCTAAATTGTAATATTTCCTGAGTATAAAATAACAAACACTTTGATTACTTCCCAACTCAATCTGTCAGCCACCCTTTCCCCAATGGACACTTCTACTCCTCAAGTGCCCATCTGACGTCACAAGAAAACAATTCTCATTCGTTTAATTTAATCATCTGGACAGAATGAGGGCGCTGTTTTTATTTGTTCTCTCAATGGGGTTGGGGGTGTTTGGTAGGGTGTGCATAGGCCCGGCCTGATGGCGGTTGGGGGGGGGGTTCCGGCCTGATGGCAGTGGGGGGTGTGCCTGCCTGATGGCGGTGGGGGGGGGGTGTGCCTGCCTGATGGCGGTGGGGGGGTGTGCCTGCCTGATGGCGGTGGGGGGGGGTGTGCCTGCCTGATGGCGGTGGGGGGGTGTGCCTGCCTGATGGCGGGGGGGGTGTGCCTGCCTGATGGCGGTGGGGGGTGTGCCTGCCTGATGGCGGTGGGGGGGTGTGCCTGCCTGATGGCGGTGGGGGGGGTGTGCCTGCCTGATGGCGGTGGGGGGGGGGATGTGCCTGCCTGATGGCAGAGAACATAAAAAATGTCAACTTGTATCTCATTAAACTGTTTGTAGGTAGGGGAGGTGGGGGGAAAGGGAGAGTTTGGGTGGGAGGGGATGGTGGAGGAAAGGGAAGCATGGTTGGAGGGCGGAGGGGAGGGGGGTTGCTGAGCTCCAGTCTTCAGATGGCTGGCTCCTCATTGAGCAATGTTTGTACACAACCTTGTTGCTGGGAGGTGCAGGCATTCATCGTGTCTACTTATCGGTGGAGGTGACCTCAATAGGGAGTCATTACGTCAGAGGGACTCACATATAAAAAATATAACGTCAGATCGTCAGAAATACACAAATATAACATCAGACGCTACAAAACTGCGAACGTATCCTCTAAAAGTCTTCGTCAGAGACAAACAAAATCTATTAGAAGTATGAAAAAAATTGCTAAAGTGTTTAGTCCAAAAGACATCAGACAGATAGCAACATGTTTAGTGTCTTGTTTGTATAGCCACATGTTGAGTGTCTTGTTTGTATAGCCACATGTTCAGTGTCTTGTTTGTATAGCCACATGTTCAATGTCTTATTTGTATAGCCACATGTTCAATGTCTTGTTTGTATAGCCACATGTTGAGTGTCTTGTTTGTATAGCCACATGTTGAGTGTCTTGTTTGTATAGCCACGTTTTGAGTGTCTTGTTTGTATAGCCACATGTTGAGTGTCTTGTTTGTATAGCCACATGTTGAGTGTCTTGTTTGTATAGCCACATGTTGAGTGTCTTGTTCGTGTAGCCACATACTCATCGTTGTGTTTGTACAACAATATTCTTAGTGTTTGTTGTATGAACAACTTCAGTTCTATTTTATAGATGCAGTGTTGGTTACACAGACAACTGACTGTTTTAGAGCATGTGTTAAATACGGTTGCCATACTTAGCTATAGTCTTGGAACCACTGGCGTATCATTCCGCCTGGTCATGTCTTCAATGACAATAAATTATTGAACTGTTCAAAGTTGTTACAGATGAAAACTTCATTTATTTCATTCTTTTCATTCTCTGCAATGAGGGCATCTCTTTAACAGCCATTCTCTCGTCTCTTTTACAGCCATTCTTTCGTCTCTTTAACAGCCGTTCTCTCGTCTCTTTTACAGCAATTCTCTCGTCTCTTTTACAGCCATTCTCTCGTCTCTTTAACAGCCATTCTCTCGTCTCTTTTACAGCCATTCTCTCGTCTCTTTTACAGCCATTCTCTCGTCTCTTTTACAGCGATTCTTTCGTCTCTTTTACAGTCATTCTCTCGTCTCTTTTACAGCCATTCTCACGTCTCTTTCAGTGCAATATTTAGGGTAATGCTGTCCCTGGGTAATTATTCTCTTGGTATCTGTGTTTAGGATAACGCTGTCCCTATGTAATTATTCTCGTAGTATCTGTGTTTAGGGTAATGCTGTCCCTAGGTAATTATTCTCCTGGTATCTGTGTTTAGGGTAATGCTCTGTCCCTGGGTAATTATTCTCGTGGTATCTGTGTTTAGGGTAATGCTGTCCCTAGGTAATTATTCTCGTGGTATCTGTGTTTAGGGTAATGCTGTCCTTAGGTAATTATTCTCGTGGTATCTGTGTTTAGGGTCAAGCTGTCCCTAGGTAATTATTCTTCCGGTATCTTTGAACACTCTTTTCTCTAAAACTTTATTTTCTTTCTTCTTGTTCATTTATGAACTAATTTCACTTTATTGTGATTTCTTTCTCTATTTATATGCTCAACTTTTTTTTATCTCTATTCATAACTTTTCATTGCTTTTCTACCTTTTTATTTGTATATCTATATTTTCATTTTTATCTCAAATATTTGATAGGTATCTCTAAATTATTATTGGTATCTCGAATTTTTAATTGGTATAAATAAATTTTTAACTTTTAATTAAAACCCCAAATTTCGCATATAGACAAATATCTTACTTGTTATCAGTACTCTTATTAATACATATCATTTCTATGTTATTATCTCCATCTATTCCCATCTCCATCTATTCCCATCTCCATCTATTCCCATCTCCATCTATTCCCATCTCCATCTATTCCCATCTCCATCTATTCCCATCTCCATCTATTCCCATCTCCATCTATTCCCATATCTATCTATTCCCATCTCCATCTATTCCCATATCTATCTATTCCCATCCATTCCCATATCCATCTATTCTCATCTATTCCCATCTCCATCTATTCCCATATATATCTATTCCCATCTATTCCCATATATATCTATTCCCATCTATTCCCATATATATCTATTCCCATCTATTCCCATATATATCTATTCTCATCTATTCCCATATCCATCTATTCCCATCTATTCCCATCTCCATCTATTCCCATATCCATCTTTTCCCATCTATTCCCATATCCATCTATTCCCATCTATTCCCATCTCCATTTATTCCCATCTCCATCTATTCCCATCTCCATCTATTCCCATCTCCATCTATTCCCATCTCCATCTATTCCCATATCCATCTATTCCCATCTCCATCTATTCCCATATCCATCTATTCCCATCTCCATCTATTCCCATCTCCATCTATTCCCATCTTCATCTATTCCCATCTCCATCTATTCCCATATCTATCTATTCCCATCTATTCCCATATCCATCTATTCCCATCTCCATCTATTCCCATCTCCATCTATTCCCATCTCCATCTATTCCCATCTCCATCTATTCCCATCTCCATCTATTCCCATCTCCATCTATTCCCATATCTATCTATTCCCATCCATTCCCATATCCATCTATTCTCATCTATTCCCATCTCCATCTATTCCCATATATATCTATTCCCATCTATTCCCATATATATCTATTCCCATCTATTCCCATATATATCTATTCTCATCTATTCCCATATCCATCTATTCCCATCTATTCCTATCTATTCCCATCTCCATCTATTCCCATCTATTCCCATATCCATCTATTCCCATCTATTCCCATCTCCATTTATTCCCATCTCCATCTATTCCCATCTCCATCTATTCCCATCTCCATCTATTCCCATCTCCATCTATCCCCATATCCATCTATTCCCACACACATCAAGCCTCAGGCCCCTCACAAAATTTACACGTCTTTAGACGCCTCAGTGAGAATGCTCGCCTCTTCTGGTCAAACAGTCGAGGGCTCAGCAACCCTTGAGGCGTTTCCTGGTTCTCCTCAAGTTGTGAGCTGGGGCAACTTTAATGAGGTGCCCGTGGCTCGTACGGTCTCACTAGGGAAAGTGTTTGTTGACAGATGTCTGCCTGTGGTCATATTAAACTGTCTGTGTCAACAGTGCCTGTCGTAGTCTGTAGTCAGACATGTCTATCTTAGTCTGTAGTTAGACATGCCTGTCTTAGTCTGTAGTCAGACATTTATGTATTCCTGTAGAATGTTCATATTGATATTGTCATGTTTCATCACTCGTGTTTATTCTGTGAAACTCGAGGATGGGATTGAGGGTGAAATTTGATGAATGAATTTTGACAACATTTATGGGTGACGTATGTGACCATCCGTGATTCAGATTTTGTACAAACACATAGAGTTTAGCTTGCATGGCTGGACAATCCGTGAATGTCATTTTGTGACCAAGGATTTTTTAAAGGAAATCCTGGAGTTAATCTGCTGACGTAACTATGATGGCATCTGACTTTTCCAACAACTCACCTCATGAGATCCACCAACATCCACAAAAATGGAGTGACCTAATTAATGTTTTGTTGAACGGTTTTAGCCCCAAATAACGTGACCGACATAAGAATAATGTTTGGTTGAACGGTTTTAGCCCCAAATAACGTGACCGACATAAGAACAATGTTTGGTTCATTGGGTTTGGCCAGGTATATTGTAGGTGTGCCGAGATTGTTATCTGGCCAGGTTGTCTATCCAACCACTCTCCTCCCCGCCATCCTGTTATTACATTCCATCATCTACCAGCCAAATGTCAAAGCGTCAGAAAACTTATTACCCATGTGGGAAAGTAAACAGGGATAGACAACTCCAAGCTGTTTCTCACTCGCTTACCCCTCGCCTCGTCCTCGCTTTCTTTGTTGTTCTCGCCTAAAAAAGGACCTCATACAAAAGCACGGAATCTTTTATCATTACATCATTATCACCGAACCTTTTCATTACATCAATACTATATAACTTTTCCTTACACCAATACTATATAACTTTTCATTACATCAATACTATATAACTTTTCATTACATCAATACTATATAACTTTTCATTACATCCATGTAATCAAATATCTTTCTGTACTATGATTTTTTCTATAAGAGTAATGATTACTGCCCTTGATCAAAAAAAGGTTTTGAGTTACCTCCTTTCTTTGAGCTGACCATTTCCTTTCACACGGCCATATTGGAACGTTTTTCTTGACATCACTGAGCATTTTGTTAGAGGCTATTCTCCGACCCCATCCTTAGAACCACCGACCCCACCCCTTTCCCCGTCACTGGCGCCCTTGCTTTAGAGAGGGGCATTCACTCACTTGGTCCAAACTGACTGGTGAGTTCCCTCCCCTGACATTAGGTCACGTGGGAGGTAGCTGACGGTGAGCTTGGCGCCTCAGTTTCGTACAACTCCGGGCCCCGGGGTGTTATGGGATATGAAAGATTAACTGTTTGATGCGTGGTAAAGGGCAACAACTGCCCGCAGTCAAATCCACGGCAGACAACTCCTGTGCAGATGTAAAGGTTGTTCTCGTCTGCTAATAAATGTATAGCACATAGTGGAAGAGTTTTTAAGTACCGGGTAGTTTTGTTTTGTATGCATTTACCGTCACAATATAAACATATCAGACTTTCATCAGATCGTCTGATAGACATTGGAGAAGGAAAGGACGCACCGTCAGGAGAGACAACTGTATAGCAAGACAAGCACTAGAGCTAAAATGGAACCCACGGTGAAAAGGTGACGACGACGAGCTAAGAAGACATGGTGACATGGTGTGATGGATGAGGCAGCGAGAATAGGAAATAGCTGGGAATACAGATGTTGATCTAATAGACTTAATTCACAAGAAGACATGGTGACATGGTGTGATGGCTGAGGCAGAGAGAATAGGAAATAGCTGGGAATACAGATGTTGATCTAATAGACTTAATTCACAAGAAGACATGGTGACATGGTGTGATGGCTGAGGCAGAGAGAATAGGAAATAGCTGGGAATACAGATGTTGATCTAATAGACTTAATTCACAAGAAGACAGAAGTAATCGACAAATTGTTTGGATGTCCCTGACCTTTTATTTGGATGTCCCTGACCTTGTATTTGGATGTCCCTGACCTTGTATTTATTGGTGTTTGTACATTGACTGCGATCGTTTGGTACTTGATTAATGTCAACTGTTTGGTACTGATTAATGTCAACTGTTTGGTACTGATTAATGCCAACTGTTTGGTACTTGATTAATGTCAACTGTTTGGTACTGATTAATGTCAACTGTTTGGTACTGATTAATGCCAACTGTTTGGTACTGATTAATGTCAACTGTTTGGTACTGATTAATGTCAACTGTTTGGTACTGATTAATGTCAACTGTTTGGTACTTGATTAATGTCAACTGTTTGGTACTGATTAATGTCAACTGTTTGGTACTGATTAATGTCAACTGTTTGGTACTGATTAATGTCAACTGTTTGGTACTGATTAATGTCAACTGTTTGGTACTTGATTAATGTCAACTGTTTGGTACTGATTAATGTCAACTGTTTGGTACTGATTAATGTCAACTGTTTGGTACTGATTAATGTCAACTGTTTGGTACTGATTAATGTCAACTGTTTGGTACGATTAATGTCAACTGTTTGGTACTTGGGACGTATTGGGTCCTATGGTCAGTCAGATAACTTGGGACGTTTTGGGTCCTATGGTCAGTCAGATAACTTGGGACGTATTGGATCCTATGGTCAGTCAGATAACTTGGGACGTATTGGGTCCTATGGTCAGTCAGATAACTTGGGGCGTATTGGATCCTATGGTCAGTCAGATAACTTGGGACGTTTTGGGTCCTATGGTCAGTCAGATAACTTGGGACGTATTGGATCCTATGGTCAGTCAGATAACTTGGGACGTATTGGGTCCTATGGTCAGTCAGATAACCTGGGACGTATTGGGTCCTATGGTCAGTCAGATAACTTGGGACGTATTGGGTCCTATGGTCAGTCAGATAACTAGGGACGTATTGGGTCCTATGGTCAGTCAGATAACTTGGGATGTATTGGGTCCTATGGTCAGTCAGATAACGTGGGACGTATTGGGTCCTATGGTCAGTCAGATAACTTGGGACGTATTGGGTCCTATGGTCAGTCAGATAACTTGGGACGTATTGGGTCCTATGGTCAGTCAGATAACTTGGGACGTATTGGGTCTTTTGGTTAGTCAGATAACGTGCGACATATTGGGTCCTATGGTCAGTTAGATAACCTGGGACTATTGGGTCCTATGGTCAGTCAGATAACCTGGGACTATTGGGTCCTATGGTCAGTCAGATAACTTGGTACCAGATCTTAGAGTTCCTAGTCGTAAGAACTCAACAAAAGGTGGACCACGGGAATATATCAATAAAATATTTCTGGGAAGCGCAACAGTCCAAGTGTTATTGAGTTTAAGGTTTTGTTGTGTGGGAAATGTCTGATATCTCGTCTATTGAGTGGGAAATGTCTGATATCTCGTCTATTGAGTAGGAAATGTCTGATATCTTGTCTATTGAGTGGTAAATGTCTGATATCTTGTCTATTGAGTGGGAAATGTCTGATATCTTGTCTATTGAGTGGGAAATGTCTGATATCTTGTCTATTGAGTGGGAAATGTCTGATATCTTGTCTATTGAGTGGGAAATGTCTGATATCTTGTCTATTGAGTGGGAAATGTCTGATATCTTGTCTATTGAGGGGGAAATGTATGATATCTTGTCTATTGAGTGGGAAGTCCTGATTACTTGTATATTGAGTGGGAAATGTCTGATATCTTGTCTATTGAGTGGGAAATGTCTGATATCTTGTCTATTGAGTGGGAAATGTCTGATATCTTGTCTATTGAGTGGGAAATGTATGATATCTTGTCTATTGAGTGGGAAGTCCTGATTACTTGTATATTGAGTGGGAAATGTCTGATATCTTGTCTATTGAGTGGGAAATGTCTGATATCTTGTCTATTGAGTGGGAAATGTCTGATATCTTGTCTATTGAGTGGGAAATGTCTGATATCTTGTCTATTGAGTGGGAAATGTCTGATATCTTGTCTATTGAGTGGGAAATGTCTGATATCTTGTCTATTGAGTGGGAAATGTCTGATTACTTGTATATTGAGTGGGAAATGTCTGATATCTTGTCTATTGAGTGGGAAATGTCTGATATCTTGTCTATTGAGTGGGAAATGTCTGATATCTTGTATATTGAGTGGGAAATGTCTGATATCTCGTCTATTGAGTGGGAAATGTCTGATATCTTGTCTATTGAGTGGGAAATGTCTGATATCTTGTATATTGAGTGGGAAATGTCTGATATCTTGTATATTGAGTGGGAAATGTCTGATATCTCGTCTATTGAGTGGGAAATGTCTGATATCTTGTATATTGAGTGGGAAATTTCTGATATCTTGTATATTGAGTGGGAAATGTCTGATATCTCGTCTATTGAGTGGGAAATGTCTGATATCTTGTATATTGAGTGGGAAATGTCTGATATCTTGTATATTGAGTGGGAAATGTCTGATATCTTGTATATTGAGTGGGAAATGTCTGATATCTTGTATATTGAGTGGGAAATGTCTGATATCTTGTCTGTTGAGTGGGAAATGTCTGATATCTTGTCTATTGAGTGGGAAATGTCTGATATCTTGTATATTGAGTGGGAAATGTCTGATATCTTGTATATTGAGTGGGAAATGTCTGATATCTTGTCTGTTGAGTTGGAAATGTCTGATATCTTGTCTGTTGAGTGGGAAATGTCTGATATCTTGTCTGTTGAGTGGGAAATGTCTGATATCTTGTCTGTTGAGTGGGAAATGTCTGATATCTTGTCTGTTGAGTGGGAAATGTCTGATATCTTGTCTGTTGAGTGGGAAATGTCTGATATCGTGTCTGTTGAGTGGAAAATGTCTGATATCTTGTCTATTGAGTGGGAAATGTCTGATATCTTGTCTGTTGAGTTGGAAATGTCTGATATCTTGTATATTGAGTGGGAAATGTCTGATATCTTGTCTGTTGAGTGGGAAATGTCTGATATCTTGTCTGTTGAGTGGGAAATGTCTGATATCTTGTATATTGAGTGGGAAATGTCTGATATCTCGTCTATTGAGTGGGAAATGTCTGATATCTTGTCTGTTGAGTGGGAAATGTCTGATATCTTGTCTATTGAGTGGGAAATGTCTGATATCTTGTATATTGAGTGGGAAATGTCTGATATCTTGTATATTGAGTGGGAAATGTCTGATATCTTGTCTGTTGAGTGGGAAATGTCTGATATCTTGTCTGTTGAGTGGGAAATGTCTGATATCTGGTCTGTTGAGTGGGAAATGTCTGATATCTTGTCTGTTGAGTGGGAAATGTCTGATATCTTGTCTGTTGAGTGGGAAATGTCTGATATCTTGTCTGTTGAGTGGGAAATGTCTGATATCTTGTCTGTTGAGTGGGAAATGTCTGATATCTTGTCTATTGAGTGGGAAATGTCTGATATCTTGTCTGTTGAGTGGGAAATGTCTGATATCTTGTATATTGAGTGGGAAATGTCTGATATCTTGTCTGTTGAGTGGGAAATGTCTGATATCTTGTCTGTTGAGTGGGAAATGTCTGATATCTTGGCTGTTGAGTGGGAAATGTCTGATATCTTGTCTATTGAGTGGGAAATGTCTGATATCTTGTCTGTTGAGTGGGAAATGTCTGATATCTTGTCTATTGAGTGGGAAATGTCTGATATCTTGTCTATTGAGTGGGAAATGTCTGATATCTTGTCTATTGAGTGGGAAATGTCTGATATCTTGTCTGTTGAGTGGGAAATGTCTGATATCTTGTCTGTTGAGTGGGAAATGTCTGATATCTTGTCTGTTGAGTGGGAAATGTCTGATATCTTGTCTATTGAGTGGGAAATGTCTGATATCTTGTATATTGAGTGGGAAATGTCTGATATCTTGTCTGTTGAGTGGGAAATGTCTGATATCTTGTCTGTTGAGTGGGAAATGTCTGATATCTTGTCTGTTGAGTGGGAAATGTCTGATATCTTGTCTGTTGAGTGGGAAATGTCTGATATCTTGTCTATTGAGTGGGAAATGTCTGATATCTTGTCTATTGAGTGGGAAATGTCTGATATCTTGTCTATTGAGTGGGAAATGTCTGATATCTTGTCTATTGAGTGGGAAATGTCTGATATCTTGTCCTACCCCCCACGCTGATCAACTCGTTATCGCCTCGTTCCATTGAAAAGTCCGCAGTGTCCTGGACAACATCAATTACGTCCCGTTGTACCGACCGCTCGTTTTGTCCAACTTAATTCTCTTCTTCTCAATAAAGGTATCGACGTTCATGATTACGCCTGGTCGTACCGCACGATTAATTCCCTTAGTAATATCGTCATTGTGTGACACAAGCCACGGGAGTAATCGTCTGGCCGTGTGGAGAACAAGGAGACATTCTATTATCAGATGTTCTTCAGCCCGCCCCCACCACACACACACACACACACACTCCAATACCCCCACCCCCGCCGACATTATTATGCCCGTTACAAAATTCCAGCCCAAATAAACAGTTTATAATCGATTCTCCCGTTTTGTCATGGACGTATCCATCAAGGAAATGTCTCGTCATCGTTTCGCCGCCATTACGTGCAGATGACGAGGGTCCCACGAGTTTTAGCAGATTGGAGATTTCCTCATTTTCGATACGATAGCCACTTCCGGTGGCGATTGCTTCGGTTCTTAATCTTTTTGTCGGTATAGAATAAAAACAAGATGGCGGGAGGATAACGGCGGCCTTAGAGGTGGTAAGATGGGCAACCGCCCCAGGTCCAGCTTACCATTGAGAAAGTACATCAGACATCCGTTTTGTACATCAGACATCCAGTGTGTACATCAGACATCCAGTGTGTACATCAGACATCCAGTGTGTACATCATACTTCCAGTGTGTAAATCAGACATCCAGTGTGTATATCAGACATCCAGTGTGTACATCATACTTCCAGTGTGTACATCAGACATCCGGTGTGTACATCAGACATCCAGTGTGTACATCAGACATCCAGTGTGTATATCAGACATCCAGTGTGTAGATCATACTTCCAGTGTGTACATCAGACATCCGGTGTGTACATCAGACATCCAGTGTGTACATCAGACATCCCGTGTGTATATCAGACATCCAGTGTGTAGATCATACTTTCAGTGTGTACATCAGACACCCAGTGTGTACATCAGACATCCGGTGTGTACATCAGACATCCAGTGTGTACATCATACTTCCAGTGTGTACATCAGACATCCAGTGTGAACATCATACTTCCAGTGTGTACATCATACATCCAGTGTGTACATCAGACATCCAGTGTGTACATCATACTTCCAGTGTGTACATCATACTTCCAGTGTGTACATCAGACATCCAGTGTGTACATCAGACATCCAGTGTGTATATCAGACATCCAGTGTGTACATCATACTTCCAGTGTGTACATCAGACATCCAGTGTGTACATCATACATCCAGTGTGTACATCAGACATCCGGTGTGTACATCAGACATCCGGTGTGTACATCAGACATCCAGTGTGTACGGCAGCCATGTGTCAGTTGTCCAACATTGTCCCAATAACTCCGTGTCAGGCATCTCTCACTGACATCCAGGTTGGCGGAGTAATCTCAGAGTCTACCACGAACTACTCACAACGACAACAGAAGTTAGCAGACGAGAATAAAAGAGAATTCCTCGTGTTACAGACGCCAGACGCCATGTCCTATCAGTAACTCCGACATTGTCTTGTTTGCCGCCATGTCCTCAAGTCCAATGTAAACAAGTGCGCATGCGTCATTTATCATTCCCCGAGACGTGCTACATCCGGTTCCTGTCGATTGAACATGTTGGGTAATGTGCCCTTAACTTGAAAGATTGCTACCTCACTTGAAAACTCTCAACAATAAAACTCTTAACTTTATAACTCCTAACAAAATAACTCAACAATAAAACTCTTAACTTTATAACTCCTAACAAAATAACTCTCAACAATAAAACTCTTAACTTTATAAATCCTAACAAAATAACTCTCAACAATAAAACTCCTTCTGTAATTTTGCATCGTCCTTATTATTTTTGCGGCAAACATTTCTTTGATATTTATTTTAAGGTATTTTTTTCCAAGTATTGAAAATTTATATGTACAATCGATTTTCCTCCAAATTTTGGGCCCGCGCAGCTCAAAGAAAACATTGTGGGCAACCATCGGTCCGCGGTCAAGGGAAAGGCCTACAAACTATTGAAATTAGAATGGAAATGTTGACTTTGGCTTCTTGTATTTCCAAATAATGGCTTCAATCTGGAAACTTATTGCAAAAATTCGTTTCCTTTACTCTTTTCTTTCTGTGCTACTCATTTCTGTAATTGGTTAACAGTTTGATTAAATGGGGCTAAGTCTTTCCTCTGTTTTGATAGACCTTGAACCCCGCATCCTTCACTGCCATACAAGCGAGTCCCGGCATGTTGAATGCTTTATTGTACTTGTCTATCATTGCCCCCCTCCACCCCTTCATAACACACCGTCTCACCCCTACTCCCCCACTCCTATTTATCCCCCTTGATCAGCCCCCCTCCCCACAGTGCTATTGAGCAGCATCAACTACCTCAACGTTCTCATCTCACCAGGCCAGCACCAGCACCACCACCACCACCACCACCACCCCCCTCCCCACAGTGCTATTGAGCAGCATCAACTACCTCAACGTTCTCATCTCACCAGGCCAGCACCACCACCACCACCACCACCACCACCACCACCACCACCACCACCACCCCCCCTCCCCACAGTGCTATTGAGCAGCATCAACTACCTCAACGTTCTCATCTCGCCAGGCCAGCACCACCACCACCACCACCACCACCACCACCAGCACCACCACCACCACCACCACCACCACCACCACCCCCACTCCGCACAGTGCTATTGAGCAGCATCAACTACCTCAACGTTCTCATCTCACCAGGCCAGCACCACCACCACCACCACCACCACCACCACCACCACCACCCCCACTCCCCACAGTGCTATTGAGCAGCATCAACTACCTCAACGTTCTCATCTCACCAGGCCAGCACCACCACACCCCCCTCTCTCCCATCCATCTTTATTTGTCATTGAATTTCTGGTGGCTAAATAATCAGCACACGCCATCCCTCCTCCCCCCCCCTAACATTCCTAGGTGATGTAGCAACAGCAAAGTCATTGGGGGGGGGGCAGTAGCTGGGGAGTCGAGGATATTGTCTGGATACTGAACTCATATCAGTCATTTGATACTACATTCACGATTTCAGTCATTTGATACTACATTCACGTTTTCAGTCATTTGATACTACATTCACGTTTTCAGTCATTACAGTCGGCTATGGTAACAATCACATCAGTCGCAGCTGTGTATACTTGTTAACATGATGTCACGTATGTATGTATTTGCTAACTACCGCCGTGCCAGGGAACTAAACATGAGACAACTTTTCTCAAGCCCAAGAGTTGCTCACATGACTGCCGTTAATGGAGTTGTTTGAAGATCACGTGACTAGGACTATTACAGTCTGCTATCTGATATGTCGTCTGCGTCTGTCAAATAAATCCAGGTCAGAACCATCTCCCAGGAGTTTTGGGTCATGTTGAGCGATGTGACAGACTACAACATGCCATGACTGAGATGTACTCACTGTCTTAGCTGTACTCACTGTCTTAGATGTACTCACTGTCTTAGATGTACTCACTGTCTTAGCTGTACTCACTGTCTTAGATGTACTCACTGTCTTACATGTACTCACTGTCTTACATGTACTCACTGTCTTACATGTACTCACTGTCTTACATGTACTCACTGTCTTAGATGTACTCACTGTCTTAGATGTACTCACTGTCTTAGATGTACTCACTGTCTTAGATGTACTCACTGTCTTAGATGTACTCACTGTCTTAGATGTACTCACTGTCTTAGATGTACTCACTGTCTTACATGTACTCACTGTCTTACATGTACTCACTGTCTTAGATGTACTCACTGTCTTAGATGTACTCACTGTCTTAGATGTACTCACTGTCTTACATGTACTCACTGTCTTAGATGTACTCACTGTCTTACATGTACTCACTGTCTTAGATGTACTCACTGTCTTAGATGTACTCACTGTCTTAGATGTACTCACTGTCTTAGATGTACTCACTGTCTTACATGTACTCACTGTCTTACATGTACTCACTGTCTTACATGTACTCACTGTCTTAGATGTACTCACTGTCTTACATGTACTCACTGTCTTAGATGTACTCACTGTCTTACATGTACTCACTGTCTTAGATGTACTCACTGTCTTAGATGTACTCACTGTCTTACATGTACTCACTGTCTTAGATGTACTCACTGTCTTACATGTACTCACTGTCTTAGATGTACTCACTGTCTTACATGTACTCACTGTCTTAGATGTACTCACTGTCTTACATGTACTCACTGTCTTAGATGTACTCACTGTCTTACATGTACTCACTGTCTTAGATGTACTCACTGTCTTAGATGTACTCACTGTCTTACATGTACTCACTGTCTTAGATGTACTCACTGTCTTACATGTACTCACTGTCTTAGATGTACTCACTGTCTTACATGTACTCACTGTCTTAGATGTACTCACTGTCTTAGATGTACTCACTGTCTTAGATGTACTCACTGTCTTAGATGTACTCACTGTCTTACATGTACTCACTGTCTTACATGTACTCACTGTCTTAGATGTACTCACTGTCTTACATGTACTCACTGTCTTAGATGTACTCACTGTCTTACATGTACTCACTGTCTTAGATGTACTCACTGTCTTAGATGTACTCACTGTCTTAGATGTACTCACTGTCTTACATGTACTCACTGTCTTAGATGTACTCACTGTCTTAGATGTACTCACTGTCTTAGATGTACTCACTGTCTTACATGTACTCACTGTCTTAGATGTACTCACTGTCTTAGATGTACTCACTGTCTTAGATGTACTCACTGTCTTAGATGTACTCACTGTCTTAGATGTACTCACTGTCTTAGATGTACTCACTGTCTTAGATGTACTCACTGTCTTACATGTACTCACTGTCTTAGATGTACTCACTGTCTTACATGTACTCACTGTCTTAGATGTACTCACTGTCTTAGATGTACTCACTGTCTTAGATGTACTCACTGTCTTAGCATGTACTCACTGTCTTAGATGTACTCACTGTCTTAGATGTACTCACTGTCTTAGATGTACTCACTGTCTTAGATGTACTCACTGTCTTAGATGTACTCACTGTCTTAGATGTACTCACTGTCTTAGATGTACTCACTGTCTTAGATGTACTCACTGTCTTAGATGTACTCACTGTCTTACATGTACTCACTGTCTTAGATGTACTCACTGTCTTAGCTGTACTCACTGTCTTAGATGTACTCACTGTCTTACATGTACTCACTGTCTTAGATGTACTCACTGTCTTACATGTACTCACTGTCTTAGATGTACTCACTGTCTTAGATGTACTCACTGTCTTAGATGTACTCACTGTCTTAGATGTACTCACTGTCTTAGATGTACTCACTGTCTTAGATGTACTCACTGTCTTAGATGTACTCACTGTCTTACATGTACTCACTGTCTTAGATGTACTCACTGTCTTACATGTACTCACTGTCTTAGATGTACTCACTGTCTTACATGTACTCACTGTCTTAGATGTACTCACTGTCTTACATGTACTCACTGTCTTAGATGTACTCACTGTCTTAGATGTACTCACTGTCTTAGATGTACTCACTGTCTTACATGTACTCACTGTCTTAGATGTACTCACTGTCTTAGATGTACTCACTGTCTTAGATGTACTCACTGTCTTACATGTACTCACTGTCTTAGATGTACTCACTGTCTTAGATGTACTCACTGTCTTACATGTACTCACTGTCTTAGATGTACTCACTGTCTTAGATGTACTCACTGTCTTAGATGTACTCACTGTCTTACATGTACTCACTGTCTTAGATGTACTCACTGTCTTACATGTACTCACTGTCTTAGATGTACTCACTGTCTTACATGTACTCACTGTCTTAGATGTACTCACTGTCTTAGATGTACTCACTGTCTTACATGTACTCACTGTCTTAGATGTACTCACTGTCTTACATGTACTCACTGTCTTAGATGTACTCACTGTCTTACATGTACTCACTGTCTTAGATGTACTCACTGTCTTAGATGTACTCACTGTCTTACATGTACTCACTGTCTTAGATGTACTCACTGTCTTAGCTGTACTCACTGTCTTAGATGTACTCACTGTCTTAGATGTACTCACTGTCTTACATGTACTCACTGTCTTAGATGTACTCACTGTCTTAGATGTACTCACTGTCTTAGATGTACTCACTGTCTTACATGTACTCACTGTCTTAGATGTACTCACTGTCTTAGATGTACTCACTGTCTTAGATGTACTCACTGTCTTACATGTACTCACTGTCTTACATGTACTCACTGTCTTAGATGTACTCACTGTCTTACATGTACTCACTGTCTTAGATGTACTCACTGTCTTACATGTACTCACTGTCTTAGATGTACTCACTGTCTTACATGTACTCACTGTCTTAGATGTACTCACTGTCTTAGATGTACTCACTGTCTTAGATGTACTCACTGTCTTACATGTACTCACTGTCTTAGATGTACTCACTGTCTTACATGTACTCACTGTCTTAGATGTACTCACTGTCTTACATGTACTCACTGTCTTAGATGTACTCACTGTCTTAGATGTACTCACTGTCTTACATGTACTCACTGTCTTACATGTACTCACTGTCTTAGATGTACTCACTGTCTTACATGTACTCACTGTCTTACATGTACTCACTGTCTTAGATGTACTCACTGTCTTAGATGTACTCACTGTCTTAGATGTACTCACTGTCTTAGCATGTACTCACTGTCTTAGCTGTACTCACTGTCTTACATGTACTCACTGTCTTAGATGTACTCACTGTCTTACATGTACTCACTGTCTTAGATGTACTCACTGTCTTAGATGTACTCACTGTCTTACATGTACTCACTGTCTTAGATGTACTCACTGTCTTACATGTACTCACTGTCTTAGATGTACTCACTGTCTTACATGTACTCACTGTCTTACATGTACTCACTGTCTAACATGTACTCACTGTCTTACATGTACTCACTGTCTTAGATGTACTCACTGTCTTAGATGTACTCACTGTCTTAGATGTACTCACTGTCTTACATGTACTCACTGTCTTACATGTACTCACTGTCTTAGATGTACTCACTGTCTTACATGTACTCACTGTCTTACATGTACTCACTGTCTTAGATGTACTCACTGTCTTACATGTACTCACTGTCTTAGATGTACTCACTGTCTTACATGTACTCACTGTCTTAGATGTACTCACTGTCTTACATGTACTCACTGTCTTACATGTACTCACTGTCTTACATGTACTCACTGTCTTAGATGTACTCACTGTCTTAGATGTACTCACTGTCTTACATGTACTCACTGTCTTACATGTACTCACTGTCTTACATGTACTCACTGTCTTAGATGTACTCACTGTCTTACATGTACTCACTGTCTTAGATGTACTCACTGTCTTAGATGTACTCACTGTCTTAGATGTACTCACTGTCTTAGATGTACTCACTGTCTTAGATGTACTCACTGTCTTAGATGTACTCACTGTCTTACATGTACTCACTGTCTTACATGTACTCACTGTCTTACATGTACTCACTGTCTTAGATGTACTCACTGTCTTACATGTACTCACTGTCTTAGATGTACTCACTGTCTTAGATGTACTCACTGTCTTAGCTGTACTCACTGTCTTAGATGTACTCACTGTCTTAGATGTACTCACTGTCTTAGATGTACTCACTGTCTTAGATGTACTCACTGTCTTAGATGTACTCACTGTCTTAGATGTACTCACTGTCTTACATGTACTCACTGTCTTACATGTACTCACTGTCTTAGATGTACTCACTGTCTTAGATGTACTCACTGTCTTAGATGTACTCACTGTCTTAGATGTACTCACTGTCTTAGATGTACTCACTGTCTTAGATGTACTCACTGTCTTAGATGTACTCACTGTCTTAGATGTACTCACTGTCTTAGATGTACTCACTGTCTTACATGTACTCACTGTCTTAGCTGTACTCACTGTCTTAGATGTACTCACTGTCTTAGATGTACTCACTGTCTTAGATGTACTCACTGTCTTACATGTACTCACTGTCTTAGATGTACTCACTGTCTTAGATGTACTCACTGTCTTAGATGTACTCACTGTCTTAGATGTACTCACTGTCTTAGATGTACTCACTGTCTTAGATGTACTCACTGTCTTAGATGTACTCACTGTCTTAGATGTACTCACTGTCTTAGATGTACTCACTGTCTTAGATGTACTCACTGTCTTAGATGTACTCACTGTCTTAGATGTACTCACTGTCTTAGATGTACTCACTGTCTTAGATGTACTCACTGTCTTAGATGTACTCACTGTCTTAGATGTACTCACTGTCTTAGATGTACTCACTGTCTTAGATGTACTCACTGTCTTAGATGTACTCACTGTCTTATGATCACTGTACTCACTGTCTTAGATGTACTCACTGTCTTACATGTACTCACTGTCTTAGATGTACTCACTGTCTTAGATGTACTCACTGTCTTAGATGTACTCACTGTCTTAGATGTACTCACTGTCTTAGATGTACTCACTGTCTTAGATGTACTCACTGTCTTACATGTACTCACTGTCTTAGATGTACTCACTGTCTTACATGTACTCACTGTCTTAGATGTACTCACTGTCTTAGATGTACTCACTGTCTTAGATGTACTCACTGTCTTAGATGTACTCACTGTCTTACATGTACTCACTGTCTTAGATGTACTCACTGTCTTAGATGTACTCACTGTCTTAGATGTACTCACTGTCTTAGATGTACTCACTGTCTTACATGTACTCACTGTCTTAGATGTACTCACTGTCTTAGATGTACTCACTGTCTTAGATGTACTCACTGTCTTACATGTACTCACTGTCTTAGATGTACTCACTGTCTTAGATGTACTCACTGTCTTAGATGTACTCACTGTCTTAGATGTACTCACTGTCTTAGATGTACTCACTGTCTTAGATGTACTCACTGTCTTAGATGTACTCACTGTCTTAGATGTACTCACTGTCTTAGATGTACTCACTGTCTTAGATGTACTCACTGCTACATGTACTCACTGTCTTACATGTACTCACTGTCTTAGATGTACTCACTGTCTTAGATGTACTCACTGTCTTAGATGTACTCACTGTCTTAGATGTACTCACTGTCTTAGATGTACTCACTGTCTTAGATGTACTCACTGTCTTACATGTACTCACTGTCTTAGATGTACTCACTGTCTTAGATGTACTCACTGTCTTAGATGTACTCACTGTCTTACATGTACTCACTGTCTTAGATGTACTCACTGTCTTAGATGTACTCACTGTCTTAGATGTACTCACTGTCTTAGATGTACTCACTGTCTTAGATGTACTCACTGTCTTAGATGTACTCACTGTCTTAGATGTACTCACTGTCTTAGATGTACTCACTGTCTTAGATGTACTCACTGTCTTAGATGTACTCACTGTCTTAGATGTACTCACTGTCTTAGATGTACTCACTGTCTTAGATGTACTCACTGTCTTAGATGTACTCACTGTCTTAGATGTACTCACTGTCTTAGATGTACTCACTGTCTTAGATGTACTCACTGTCTTAGATGTACTCACTGTCTTAGATGTACTCACTGTCTTAGATGTACTCACTGTCTTACATGTACTCACTGTCTTAGATGTACTCACTGTCTTAGATGTACTCACTGTCTTACATGTACTCACTGTCTTAGATGTACTCACTGTCTTAGATGTACTCACTGTCTTAGATGTACTCACTGTCTTAGATGTACTCACTGTCTTAGATGTACTCACTGTCTTAGATGTACTCACTGTCTTACATGTACTCACTGTCTTAGATGTACTCACTGTCTTACATGTACTCACTGTCTTAGATGTACTCACTGTCTTACATGTACTCACTGTCTTACATGTACTCACTGTCTAACATGTACTCACTGTCTTACATGTACTCACTGTCTTAGATGTACTCACTGTCTTAGATGTACTCACTGTCTTAGATGTACTCACTGTCTTACATGTACTCACTGTCTTACATGTACTCACTGTCTTAGATGTACTCACTGTCTTACATGTACTCACTGTCTTACATGTACTCACTGTCTTAGATGTACTCACTGTCTTACATGTACTCACTGTCTTAGATGTACTCACTGTCTTACATGTACTCACTGTCTTAGATGTACTCACTGTCTTACATGTACTCACTGTCTTACATGTACTCACTGTCTTACATGTACTCACTGTCTTAGATGTACTCACTGTCTTAGATGTACTCACTGTCTTACATGTACTCACTGTCTTACATGTACTCACTGTCTTAGATGTACTCACTGTCTTAGATGTACTCACTGTCTTACATGTACTCACTGTCTTAGATGTACTCACTGTCTTAGATGTACTCACTGTCTTAGATGTACTCACTGTCTTAGATGTACTCACTGTCTTAGATGTACTCACTGTCTTAGATGTACTCACTGTCTTACATGTACTCACTGTCTTACATGTACTCACTGTCTTACATGTACTCACTGTCTTAGATGTACTCACTGTCTTACATGTACTCACTGTCTTAGATGTACTCACTGTCTTAGATGTACTCACTGTCTTAGCTGTACTCACTGTCTTAGATGTACTCACTGTCTTAGATGTACTCACTGTCTTAGATGTACTCACTGTCTTAGATGTACTCACTGTCTTAGATGTACTCACTGTCTTAGATGTACTCACTGTCTTAGATGTACTCACTGACTTACATGTACTCACTGTCTTACATGTACTCACTGTCTTAGATGTACTCACTGTCTTAGATGTACTCACTGTCTTAGATGTACTCACTGTCTTAGATGTACTCACTGTCTTAGATGTACTCACTGTCTTAGCTGTACTCACTGTCTTACATGTACTCACTGTCTTAGATGTACTCACTGTCTTAGATGTACTCACTGTCTTAGATGTACTCACTGTCTTAGCATGTACTCACTGTCTTAGATGTACTCACTGTCTTAGATGTACTCACTGTCTTAGATGTACTCACTGTCTTAGATGTACTCACTGTCTTAGATGTACTCACTGTCTTAGATGTACTCACTGTCTTAGATGTACTCACTGTCTTAGATGTACTCACTGTCTTAGATGTACTCACTGTCTTAGATGTACTCACTGTCTTAGATGTACTCACTGTCTTAGATGTACTCACTGTCTTAGATGTACTCACTGTCTTAGATGTACTCACTGTCTTAGATGTACTCACTGTCTTAGATGTACTCACTGTCTTAGATGTACTCACTGTCTTACATGTACTCACTGTCTTAGATGTACTCACTGTCTTAGATGTACTCACTGTCTTACATGTACTCACTGTCTTAGATGTACTCACTGTCTTAGATGTACTCACTGTCTTAGATGTACTCACTGTCTTAGATGTACTCACTGTCTTAGATGTACTCACTGTCTTAGATGTACTCACTGTCTTACATGTACTCACTGTCTTAGATGTACTCACTGTCTTACATGTACTCACTGTCTTAGATGTACTCACTGTCTTACATGTACTCACTGTCTTACATGTACTCACTGTCTAACATGTACTCACTGTCTTACATGTACTCACTGTCTTAGATGTACTCACTGTCTTAGATGTACTCACTGTCTTAGATGTACTCACTGTCTTACATGTACTCACTGTCTTACATGTACTCACTGTCTAACATGTACTCACTGTCTTACATGTACTCACTGTCTTAGATGTACTCACTGTCTTAGATGTACTCACTGTCTTAGATGTACTCACTGTCTTACATGTACTCACTGTCTTACATGTACTCACTGTCTTAGATGTACTCACTGTCTTACATGTACTCACTGTCTTACATGTACTCACTGTCTTAGATGTACTCACTGTCTTACATGTACTCACTGTCTTAGATGTACTCACTGTCTTACATGTACTCACTGTCTTAGATGTACTCACTGTCTTACATGTACTCACTGTCTTACATGTACTCACTGTCTTACATGTACTCACTGTCTTAGATGTACTCACTGTCTTAGATGTACTCACTGTCTTACATGTACTCACTGTCTTACATGTACTCACTGTCTTACATGTACTCACTGTCTTACATGTACTCACTGTCTTAGATGTACTCACTGTCTTACATGTACTCACTGTCTTAGATGTACTCACTGTCTTAGATGTACTCACTGTCTTAGATGTACTCACTGTCTTAGATGTACTCACTGTCTTAGATGTACTCACTGTCTTAGATGTACTCACTGTCTTACATGTACTCACTGTCTTACATGTACTCACTGTCTTACATGTACTCACTGTCTTAGATGTACTCACTGTCTTACATGTACTCACTGTCTTAGATGTACTCACTGTCTTAGATGTACTCACTGTCTTAGCTGTACTCACTGTCTTAGATGTACTCACTGTCTTAGATGTACTCACTGTCTTAGATGTACTCACTGTCTTAGATGTACTCACTGTCTTAGATGTACTCACTGTCTTAGATGTACTCACTGACTTACATGTACTCACTGTCTTACATGTACTCACTGTCTTAGATGTACTCACTGTCTTAGATGTACTCACTGTCTTAGATGTACTCACTGTCTTAGATGTACTCACTGTCTTAGATGTACTCACTGTCTTAGCTGTACTCACTGTCTTAGATGTACTCACTGTCTTAGATGTACTCACTGTCTTAGATGTACTCACTGTCTTAGATGTACTCACTGTCTTAGCATGTACTCACTGTCTTAGATGTACTCACTGTCTTAGATGTACTCACTGTCTTAGATGTACTCACTGTCTTAGATGTACTCACTGTCTTAGATGTACTCACTGTCTTAGATGTACTCACTGTCTTAGATGTACTCACTGTCTTAGATGTACTCACTGTCTTAGATGTACTCACTGTCTTAGATGTACTCACTGTCTTAGATGTACTCACTGTCTTAGATGTACTCACTGTCTTAGATGTACTCACTGTCTTAGATGTACTCACTGTCTTAGATGTACTCACTGTCTTAGATGTACTCACTGTCTTAGATGTACTCACTGTCTTACATGTACTCACTGTCTTAGATGTACTCACTGTCTTAGATGTACTCACTGTCTTACATGTACTCACTGTCTTAGATGTACTCACTGTCTTAGATGTACTCACTGTCTTAGATGTACTCACTGTCTTAGATGTACTCACTGTCTTAGATGTACTCACTGTCTTAGATGTACTCACTGTCTTTACATGTACTCACTGTCTTAGATGTACTCACTGTCTTACATGTACTCACTGTCTTAGATGTACTCACTGTCTTACATGTACTCACTGTCTTACATGTACTCACTGTCTAACATGTACTCAGTGTCTTACATGTACTCACTGTCTTAGATGTACTCACTGTCTTAGATGTACTCACTGTCTTAGATGTACTCACTGTCTTACATGTACTCACTGTCTTACATGTACTCACTGTCTTAGATGTACTCACTGTCTTACATGTACTCACTGTCTTACATGTACTCACTGTCTTAGATGTACTCACTGTCTTACATGTACTCACTGTCTTAGATGTACTCACTGTCTTACATGTACTCACTGTCTTAGATGTACTCACTGTCTTACATGTACTCACTGTCTTACATGTACTCACTGTCTTACATGTACTCACTGTCTTAGATGTACTCACTGTCTTAGATGTACTCACTGTCTTACATGTACTCACTGTCTTACATGTACTCACTGTCTTAGATGTACTCACTGTCTTACATGTACTCACTGTCTTAGATGTACTCACTGTCTTACATGTACTCACTGTCTTAGATGTACTCACTGTCTTAGATGTACTCACTGTCTTAGATGTACTCACTGTCTTAGATGTACTCACTGTCTTAGATGTACTCACTGTCTTAGATGTACTCACTGTCTTACATGTACTCACTGTCTTACATGTACTCACTGTCTTACATGTACTCACTGTCTTAGATGTACTCACTGTCTTACATGTACTCACTGTCTTAGATGTACTCACTGTCTTAGATGTACTCACTGTCTTAGCTGTACTCACTGTCTTAGATGTACTCACTGTCTTAGATGTACTCACTGTCTTAGATGTACTCACTGTCTTAGATGTACTCACTGTCTTAGATGTACTCACTGTCTTAGATGTACTCACTGTCTTAGATGTACTCACTGACTTACATGTACTCACTGTCTTACATGTACTCACTGTCTTAGATGTACTCACTGTCTTAGATGTACTCACTGTCTTAGATGTACTCACTGTCTTAGATGTACTCACTGTCTTAGATGTACTCACTGTCTTAGGTGTACTCACTGTCTTACATGTACTCACTGTCTTAGATGTACTCACTGTCTTAGATGTACTCACTGTCTTAGATGTACTCACTGTCTTACATGTACTCACTGTCTTAGCTGTACTCACTGTCTTAGATGTACTCACTGTCTTAGATGTACTCACTGTCTTAGATGTACTCACTGTCTTAGATGTACTCACTGTCTTAGATGTACTCACTGTCTTACATGTACTCACTGTCTTACATGTACTCACTGTCTTACATGTACTCACTGTCTTAGATGTACTCACTGTCTTAGATGTACTCACTGTCTTAGATGTACTCACTGTCTTAGATGTACTCACTGTCTTACATGTACTCACTGTCTTACATGTACTCACTGTCTTACATGTACTCACTGTCTTAGATGTACTCACTGTCTTAGATGTACTCACTGTCTTAGATGTACTCACTGTCTTAGATGTACTCACTGTCTTAGATGTACTCACTGTCTTAGATGTACTCACTGTCTTACATGTACTCACTGTCTTAGATGTACTCACTGTCTTACATGTACTCACTGTCTTAGATGTACTCACTGTCTTAGATGTACTCACTGTCTTAGATGTACTCACTGTCTTAGATGTACTCACTGACTTACATGTACTCACTGTCTTAGATGTACTCACTGTCTTAGATGTACTCACTGTCTTAGATGTACTCACTGTCTTAGATGTACTCACTGTCTTACATGTACTCACTGTCTTACATGTACTCACTGTCTTAGATGTACTCACTGTCTTAGATGTACTCACTGTCTTACATGTACTCACTGTCTTAGATGTACTCACTGTCTTAGATGTACTCACTGTCTTAGATGTACTCACTGTCTTAGATGTACTCACTGTCTTAGATGTACTCACTGTCTTAGATGTACTCACTGTCTTAGATGTACTCACTGTCTTAGATGTACTCACTGTCTTAGATGTACTCACTGACTTACATGTACTCACTGTCTTACATGTACTCACTGTCTTAGATGTACTCACTGTCTTAGATGTACTCACTGTCTTAGATGTACTCACTGTCTTAGATGTACTCACTGTCTTAGATGTACTCACTGTCTTAGCTGTACTCACTGTCTTACATGTACTCACTGTCTTAGATGTACTCACTGTCTTAGATGTACTCACTGTCTTAGATGTACTCACTGTCTTACATGTACTCACTGTCTTAGCTGTACTCACTGTCTTAGATGTACTCACTGTCTTAGATGTACTCACTGTCTTAGATGTACTCACTGTCTTAGATGTACTCACTGTCTTAGATGTACTCACTGTCTTAGATGTACTCACTGTCTTAGATGTACTCACTGTCTTAGATGTACTCACTGTCTTAGATGTACTCACTGTCTTAGATGTACTCACTGTCTTAGATGTACTCACTGTCTTAGATGTACTCACTGTCTTAGATGTACTCACTGTCTTAGATGTACTCACTGTCTTAGATGTACTCACTGTCTTAGATGTATCACTGTCTTAGATGTACTCACTGTCTTAGATGTACTCACTGTCTTAGATGTACTCACTGTCTTAGATGTACTCACTGTCTTACATGTACTCACTGTCTTAGATGTTCTCACTGTCTTAGATGTACTCACTGTCTTACATGTACTCACTGTCTTAGATGTACTCACTGTCTTAGATGTACTCACTGTCTTAGATGTACTCACTGTCTTAGATGTACTCACTGTCTTAGATGTACTCACTGTCTTAGATGTACTCACTGTCTTACATGTACTCACTGTCTTAGATGTACTCACTGTCTTACATGTACTCACTGTCTTAGATGTACTCACTGTCTTACATGTACTCACTGTCTTACATGTACTCACTGTCTAACATGTACTCACTGTCTTACATGTACTCACTGTCTTAGATGTACTCACTGTCTTAGATGTACTCACTGTCTTAGATGTACTCACTGTCTTACATGTACTCACTGTCTTACATGTACTCACTGTCTTAGATGTACTCACTGTCTTACATGTACTCACTGTCTTACATGTACTCACTGTCTTAGATGTACTCACTGTCTTACATGTACTCACTGTCTTAGATGTACTCACTGTCTTACATGTACTCACTGTCTTAGATGTACTCACTGTCTTACATGTACTCACTGTCTTACATGTACTCACTGTCTTACATGTACTCACTGTCTTAGATGTACTCACTGTCTTAGATGTACTCACTGTCTTACATGTACTCACTGTCTTACATGTACTCACTGTCTTACATGTACTCACTGTCTTAGATGTACTCACTGTCTTACATGTACTCACTGTCTTAGATGTACTCACTGTCTTAGATGTACTCACTGTCTTAGATGTACTCACTGTCTTAGATGTACTCACTGTCTTAGATGTACTCACTGTCTTAGATGTACTCACTGTCTTACATGTACTCACTGTCTTACATGTACTCACTGTCTTACATGTACTCACTGTCTTAGATGTACTCACTGTCTTAGATGTACTCACTGTCTTAGATGTACTCACTGTCTTAGATGTACTCACTGTCTTAGCTGTACTCACTGTCTTAGATGTACTCACTGTCTTAGATGTACTCACTGTCTTAGATGTACTCACTGTCTTAGATGTACTCACTGTCTTAGATGTACTCACTGTCTTAGATGTACTCACTGTCTTAGATGTACTCACTGACTTACATGTACTCACTGTCTTACATGTACTCACTGTCTTAGATGTACTCACTGTCTTAGATGTACTCACTGTCTTAGATGTACTCACTGTCTTAGATGTACTCACTGTCTTAGATGTACTCACTGTCTTAGCTGTACTCACTGTCTTACATGTACTCACTGTCTTAGATGTACTCACTGTCTTAGATGTACTCACTGTCTTAGATGTACTCACTGTCTTACATGTACTCACTGTCTTAGCTGTACTCACTGTCTTAGATGTACTCACTGTCTTAGATGTACTCACTGTCTTAGATGTACTCACTGTCTTAGATGTACTCACTGTCTTAGATGTACTCACTGTCTTAGATGTACTCACTGTCTTAGATGTACTCACTGTCTTAGATGTACTCACTGTCTTAGATGTACTCACTGTCTTAGATGTACTCACTGTCTTAGATGTACTCACTGTCTTAGATGTACTCACTGTCTTAGATGTACTCACTGTCTTAGATGTACTCACTGTCTTAGATGTACTCACTGTCTTAGATGTACTCACTGTCTTAGATGTACTCACTGTCTTACATGTACTCACTGTCTTAGATGTTCTCACTGTCTTAGATGTACTCACTGTCTTACATGTACTCACTGTCTTAGATGTACTCACTGTCTTAGATGTACTCACTGTCTTAGATGTACTCACTGTCTTAGATGTACTCACTGTCTTAGATGTACTCACTGTCTTAGATGTACTCACTGTCTTACATGTACTCACTGTCTTAGATGTACTCACTGTCTTACATGTACTCACTGTCTTAGATGTACTCACTGTCTTACATGTACTCACTGTCTTACATGTACTCACTGTCTAACATGTACTCACTGTCTTACATGTACTCACTGTCTTAGATGTACTCACTGTCTTAGATGTACTCACTGTCTTAGATGTACTCACTGTCTTACATGTACTCACTGTCTTACATGTACTCACTGTCTAACATGTACTCACTGTCTTACATGTACTCACTGTCTTAGATGTACTCACTGTCTTAGATGTACTCACTGTCTTTGATGTACTCACTGTCTTACATGTACTCACTGTCTTACATGTACTCACGTCTTAGATGTACTCACTGTCTTACATGTACTCACTGTCTTACATGTACTCACTGTCTTAGATGTACTCACTGTCTTACATGTACTCACTGTCTTAGATGTACTCACTGTCTTACATGTACTCACTGTCTTAGATGTACTCACTGTCTTACATGTACTCACTGTCTTACATGTACTCACTGTCTTACATGTACTCACTGTCTTAGATGTACTCACTGTCTTAGATGTACTCACTGTCTTACATGTACTCACTGTCTTACATGTACTCACTGTCTTACATGTACTCACTGTCTTACATGTACTCACTGTCTTAGATGTACTCACTGTCTTACATGTACTCACTGTCTTAGATGTACTCACTGTCTTAGATGTACTCACTGTCTTAGATGTACTCACTGTCTTAGATGTACTCACTGTCTTAGATGTACTCACTGTCTTAGATGTACTCACTGTCTTACATGTACTCACTGTCTTACATGTACTCACTGTCTTACATGTACTCACTGTCTTAGATGTACTCACTGTCTTACATGTACTCACTGTCTTAGATGTACTCACTGTCTTAGATGTACTCACTGTCTTAGCTGTACTCACTGTCTTAGATGTACTCACTGTCTTAGATGTACTCACTGTCTTAGATGTACTCACTGTCTTAGATGTACTCACTGTCTTAGATGTACTCACTGTCTTAGATGTACTCACTGACTTACATGTACTCACTGTCTTACATGTACTCACTGTCTTAGATGTACTCACTGTCTTAGATGTACTCACTGTCTTAGATGTACTCACTGTCTTAGATGTACTCACTGTCTTAGATGTACTCACTGTCTTAGCTGTACTCACTGTCTTACATGTACTCACTGTCTTAGATGTACTCACTGTCTTAGATGTACTCACTGTCTTAGATGTACTCACTGTCTTACATGTACTCACTGTCTTAGCTGTACTCACTGTCTTAGATGTACTCACTGTCTTAGATGTACTCACTGTCTTAGATGTACTCACTGTCTTAGATGTACTCACTGTCTTAGATGTACTCACTGTCTTAGATGTACTCACTGTCTTAGATGTACTCACTGTCTTAGATGTACTCACTGTCTTAGATGTACTCACTGTCTTAGATGTACTCACTGTCTTAGATGTACTCACTGTCTTAGATGTATCACTGTCTTAGATGTACTCACTGTCTTAGATGTACTCACTGTCTTAGATGTACTCACTGTCTTAGATGTACTCACTGTCTTACATGTACTCACTGTCTTAGATGTTCTCACTGTCTTAGATGTACTCACTGTCTTACATGTACTCACTGTCTTAGATGTACTCACTGTCTTAGATGTACTCACTGTCTTAGATGTACTCACTGTCTTAGATGTACTCACTGTCTTAGATGTACTCACTGTCTTAGATGTACTCACTGTCTTAGATGTACTCACTGTCTTACATGTACTCACTGTCTTAGATGTACTCACTGTCTTACATGTACTCACTGTCTTAGATGTACTCACTGTCTTACATGTACTCACTGTCTTACATGTACTCACTGTCTAACATGTACTCAGTGTCTTACATGTACTCACTGTCTTAGATGTACTCACTGTCTTAGATGTACTCACTGTCTTAGATGTACTCACTGTCTTACATGTACTCACTGTCTTACATGTACTCACTGTCTTAGATGTACTCACTGTCTTACATGTACTCACTGTCTTACATGTACTCACTGTCTTAGATGTACTCACTGTCTTACATGTACTCACTGTCTTAGATGTACTCACTGTCTTACATGTACTCACTGTCTTAGATGTACTCACTGTCTTACATGTACTCACTGTCTTACATGTACTCACTGTCTTACATGTACTCACTGTCTTAGATGTACTCACTGTCTTAGATGTACTCACTGTCTTACATGTACTCACTGTCTTACATGTACTCACTGTCTTACATGTACTCACTGTCTTACATGTACTCACTGTCTTAGATGTACTCACTGTCTTACATGTACTCACTGTCTTAGATGTACTCACTGTCTTAGATGTACTCACTGTCTTAGATGTACTCACTGTCTTAGATGTACTCACTGTCTTACATGTACTCACTGTCTTACATGTACTCACTGTCTTACATGTACTCACTGTCTTAGATGTACTCACTGTCTTACATGTACTCACTGTCTTAGATGTACTCACTGTCTTAGATGTACTCACTGTCTTAGCATGTACTCACTGTCTTAGATGTACTCACTGTCTTAGATGTACTCACTGTCTTAGATGTACTCACTGTCTTAGATGTACTCACTGTCTTAGATGTACTCACTGTCTTAGATGTACTCACTGTCTTAGATGTACTCACTGTCTTAGATGTACTCACTGTCTTACATGTACTCACTGTCTTAGATGTACTCACTGTCTTAGATGTACTCACTGTCTTAGATGTACTCACTGTCTTAGATGTACTCACTGTCTTAGATGTACTCACTGTCTTAGATGTACTCACTGTCTTAGATGTACTCACTGTCTTAGATGTACTCACTGTCTTACATGTACTCACTGTCTTAGATGTACTCACTGTCTTAGATGTACTCACTGTCTTAGATGTACTCACTGTCTTACATGTACTCACTGTCTTAGATGTACTCACTGTCTTAGATGTACTCACTGTCTTAGATGTACTCACTGTCTTAGATGTACTCACTGTCTTAGATGTACTCACTGTCTTAGATGTACTCACTGTCTTACATGTACTCACTGTCTTAGATGTACTCACTGTCTTACATGTACTCACTGTCTTAGATGTACTCACTGTCTTAGATGTACTCACTGTCTTAGATGTACTCACTGTCTTAGATGTACTCACTGTCTTAGATGTACTCACTGTCTTAGATGTACTCACTGTCTTACATGTACTCACTGTCTTAGATGTACTCACTGTCTTACATGTACTCACTGTCTTAGATGTACTCACTGTCTTACATGTACTCACTGTCTTAGATGTACTCACTGTCTTAGATGTACTCACTGTCTTACATGTACTCACTGTCTTAGATGTACTCACTGTCTTAGATGTACTCACTGTCTTAGATGTACTCACTGTCTTAGATGTACTCACTGTCTTAGATGTACTCACTGTCTTAGATGTACTCACTGTCTTACATGTACTCACTGTCTTAGATGTACTCACTGTCTTACATGTACTCACTGTCTTACATGTACTCACTGTCTTAGATGTACTCACTGTCTTAGATGTACTCACTGTCTTAGATGTACTCACTGTCTTAGATGTACTCACTGTCTTAGATGTACTCACTGTCTTAGATGTACTCACTGTCTTAGATGTACTCACTGTCTTAGATGTACTCACTGTCTTAGATGTACTCACTGTCTTAGATGTACTCACTGTCTTAGATGTACTCACTGTCTTACATGTACTCACTGTCTTACATGTACTCACTGTCTTAGATGTACTCACTGTCTTAGATGTACTCACTGTCTTAGATGTACTCACTGTCTTAGATGTACTCACTGTCTTAGATGTACTCACTGTCTTAGATGTACTCACTGTCTTACATGTACTCACTGTCTTAGATGTACTCACTGTCTTAGATGTACTCACTGTCTTAGATGTACTCACTGTCTTACATGTACTCACTGTCTTAGATGTACTCACTGTCTTAGATGTACTCACTGTCTTAGATGTACTCACTGTCTTAGATGTACTCACTGTCTTAGATGTACTCACTGTCTTAGATGTACTCACTGTCTTAGATGTACTCACTGTCTTAGATGTACTCACTGTCTTAGATGTACTCACTGTCTTAGATGTACTCACTGTCTTAGATGTACTCACTGTCTTAGATGTACTCACTGTCTTAGATGTACTCACTGTCTTAGATGTACTCACTGTCTTAGATGTACTCACTGTCTTAGATGTACTCACTGTCTTAGATGTACTCACTGTCTTAGATGTACTCACTGTCTTACATGTACTCACTGTCTTAGATGTACTCACTGTCTTAGATGTACTCACTGTCTTACATGTACTCACTGTCTTAGATGTACTCACTGTCTTAGATGTACTCACTGTCTTAGATGTACTCACTGTCTTAGATGTACTCACTGTCTTAGATGTACTCACTGTCTTAGATGTACTCACTGTCTTAGATGTACTCACTGTCTTAGATGTACTCACTGTCTTACATGTACTCACTGTCTTACATGTACTCACTGTCTTAGATGTACTCACTGTCTTAGATGTACTCACTGTCTTACATGTACTCACTGTCTTAGATGTACTCACTGTCTTAGATGTACTCACTGTCTTAGATGTACTCACTGTCTTAGATGTACTCACTGTCTTAGATGTACTCACTGTCTTAGATGTACTCACTGTCTTAGATGTACTCACTGTCTTACATGTACTCACTGTCTTAGATGTACTCACTGTCTTAGATGTACTCACTGTCTTAGATGTACTCACTGTCTTAGATGTACTCACTGTCTTAGATGTACTCACTGTCTTAGATGTACTCACTGTCTTAGATGTACTCACTGTCTTAGATGTACTCACTGTCTTAGATGTACTCACTGTCTTACATGTACTCACTGTCTTAGATGTACTCACTGTCTTAGATGTACTCACTGTCTTAGATGTACTCACTGTCTTAGATGTACTCACTGTCTTAGATGTACTCACTGTCTTAGATGTACTCACTGTCTTAGATGTACTCACTGTCTTAGATGTACTCACTGTCTTAGATGTACTCACTGTCTTACATGTACTCACTGTCTTACATGTACTCACTGTCTTACATGTACTCACTGTCTTACATGTACTCACTGTCTTACATGTACTCACTGTCTTACATGTACTCACTGTCTTACATGTACTCACTGTCTTAGATGTACTCACTGTCTTAGATGTACTCACTGTCTTAGATGTACTCACTGTCTTAGATGTACTCACTGTCTTAGATGTATTCACTGTCTTACATGTACTCACTGTCTTACATGTACTCACTGTCTTATATGTACTCACTGTCTTACATGTACTCACTGTCTTACATGTACTCACTGTCTTACATGTACTCACTGTCTTAGATGTACTCACTGTCTTACATGTACTCACTGTCTTACATGTACTCACTGTCTTACATGTACTCACTGTCTTACATGTACTCACTGTCTTAGATGTACTCACTGTCTTAGATGTACTCACTGTCTTAGATGTACTCACTGTCTTAGATGTACTCACTGTCTTAGATGTACTCACTGTCTTAGATGTACTCACTGTCTTAGATGTACTCACTGTCTTAGATGTACTCACTGTCTTAGATGTACTCACTGTCTTACATGTACTCACTGTCTTAGCTGTACTCACTGTCTTAGCTGTACTCACTGTCTTAGATGTACTCACTGTCTTAGATGTACTCACTGTCTTACATGTACTCACTGTCTTAGATGTACTCACTGTCTTAGCTGTACTCACTGTCTTAGCTGTACTCACTGTCTTACATGTACTCACTGTCTTAGATGTACTCACTGTCTTACATGTACTCACTGTCTTAGATGTACTCACTGTCTTAGCTGTACTCACTGTCTTAGATGTACTCACTGTCTTAGATGTACTCACTGTCTTACATGTACTCACTGTCTCAGATGTACTCACTGTCTTAGATGTACTCACTGTCTTAGATGTACTCACTGTCTTAGATGTACTCACTGTCTTAGATGTACTCACAGTCTTAGATGTAACAACTGTTGAAATATAATTTTTTCTTCTTACAATGTGTAAACGTCCTACAACTGTTAAAATAAAGTGTGTGTGTGTTTCTGTGTGTGTTTCTGTGTGTGTTTCTGTGTGTGTTTCTGTGTGTGTACGATATGTTACCATGTTATGACCATTGAAACAGAGCCGTAATGTCCCTGATAGAAAGGACAGCAGTAATGTAGTCTGCAATCGTTCAAGTAGTCCAACACCCGATATTGTTACTTAGTTCCCCTGATAGAAAGGACAGCAGTAATGTAGTCTGCAATCGTTCAAGTAGTCCAACACCCGATATTGTTACTTAGTTCCCCTGATAGAAAGGACAGCAGTAATGTAGTCTGCAATCGTTCAAGTAGTCCAACACCCGATATTGTTACTTAGTTCCCCTGATAGAAAGGACAGCAGTAATGTAGTCTGCAATCGTTCAAGTAGTCCAACACCCGATATTGTTACTTAGTTCCCCTGATAGAAAGGACAGCAGTGATGTAGTCTGCAATCGTTCAAGTAGTCCAACACCCGATATTGTTACTTAGTTCCCCTGATAGAAAGGACAGCAGTGATGTAGTCTGCAATCGTTCAAGTAGTCCAACAGCCGATATTGTTACTTAGTTCCCCCAGTTACTTAGTTCCCCCAGTTACTTAGTTCCCCCAGTTGCCCCTCATTTGAAGAGAGATACAAGTCTTTGGGTAGCGGTAGCGGGTTTTCCCTATTTCAAGAGAGCGGCACATGGCGCCAATAAGAGCAAGGGTCTCTATGGAAACCACATAAACAATCGCCGTCATTAGGTAAACGCTCGTGAGGTCGTAAACACTGCTCGAGGCTGGCGAATTAACGTGTTTTAAAGCCACATTATAACCACGAACTCTGTCAGAGGGGTGGGGCTGGCTGTAAGTGGCACTTAATATGGCGGCCAACAATGGACAACGTCCAGTCATCGCAATCTTCGGGCGGAGGAAATCAGAGGCGAAGTCCAGCACTGAGGACATGTCCTTTACCGTGTACCACATAAAAACGTTAGAACTAACATTTAGGGGCCCCTAGATCATATATACGGTACTAAATGCTTACCATTTTCTAAAGACACTCTTACTCATTAATACAGTAATAACTTAGTAACATGGCATGCAGTTATGTATTTCCCTAATGTGGTTATGATACTGTAAACAAATTTTAATTTTGTGCTTCTGCAGTTTAAAAAAACCAAGAGACAGAAACACATCACCAGACACAATCACACACATCACCAGACACAATCACACACATCACCAGACACAATCACACACATCACCAGACACAATCACACACATCACCAGACACAATCACACACATCACCAGACACAATCACACACATCACCAGACACAATCACACACATCACCAGACACAATCACACACATCGTCAGACACAATCACACACATCACCAGACACAATCACACACATCACCAGACACAAACACACTCATCAACAGACACAATCACACACATCACCAGACACAATCACACACATCACCAGACACAATCACACACATCACCAGACACAATCACACACATCACCAGACACAATCACACACATCAAGAGACAGAAACACATCACCAGACACAATCGTCGCCATAGAAACACAGCGGTCTGTCGTAGTCGTCGACCACAAAAGTTCCAACTCGGCCTGTTCTCACTCTATCACCAGAAGGCCTAAGATAGCCGTAAGACACCGAACGAATTGATAGAATGACTGCTGTGAGCTATCTGTGTTGGAACATTGGTTTCAGTAGGAGGCCAATCTTTGCCCATTTGCCCTGGATTTAAAGTTAATGGTCACAGGCCGGAACCAGACACCACATTGAACAAATCAATATTCTTGTTGCTATAGAAATGAACATTAATTCAAAGGAGTTTTTGAATTTATTTTTGTAAGCCTGGCGTTTTTAAAGTAGATCTTAAATAAGCTCAACTTGCCAGGGAGCCTATTAGTGGGATTGATAGATCAAGTCAAGTTTTACATTACTCTAGTCACCTTGGACTGACTAAACATATACTCACTTAGACTGTTCTAGTCACCTTTGACTGACTAAACATATACTCACTCAGATTAGTCGTGTTGACCTTTGACTGACTAAACATATACTCACTCATAGTCTAGAGCAGGGGTCGGGAAACCATGGCTCGCGAGTCAGATGTGGCTCTTTTTATGGCTGCATCTGGCTCTCAGACAAATGTGCATTTATAATTTTAAAAAAACACTCTTTTATTCACTCATTTGAACTACATATTAATTGCATATAAAACAGCATAATAATGTTATTAAAAATTAATTCAGAGACATTGTTATTGTACTTTTAGTGTTGAAATTACACAAAATGCACACATTTACTTTAATTTTTAGATTTAATCATAATGTATGGTTCTCGAAGAATTACTTTTCAAAATATGTTGTGTATATGGCTCTTTCAGACAAAACGTTTCCCGACCCCTGGTCTAGACAAATCTTTCTTTTATCTCAAATAAATGTTCATGGTTGGATAATTTCATGGTTGGATAATTTCATGGTTAGATAATTTCATGGTTGGATAATTTCATGGTTGGATAATTTCATGGTTGGATAATTTCATTGTTGAATAATTTCATGGTTGGATAATTTCATGGTTGGATAATTTCATGGTTGGATAATTTCATGGTTGGATAATTTCATGGTTGGACAATTTCTTGTTTGGATAATTTCATGATTGGATAATTTCATGATTGGATAATGTCATGGTTGGATAATTTCATGGTTGGATAATTTCATGATTGGATAATTTCATGGTTGGATAATTTCATGATTGGATAATTTCATGGATGGATAATTTCATGGTTGGATAATTTCATGGTTGGATAATTTCATGGTTGGATAATTTCATGGTTAGATAATTTCATGATTGGATAATTTCATGGATGGATAATTTCATGGTTGGATAATTTCATGGTTGGATAATTTCATGGTTGGATAATTTCATGGTTGGATAATTTCATGGTTGGATAATGTCATGATTGGATAATTTCATGGTTGGATAATTTCATGGTTGGATAATGTCATGATTGGATAATGTCATGATTGGATAATTTCATGGTTGGATAATTTCATGGTTGGATAATTTCATGGTTGGATAATTTCATGGTTGGATAATGTCATGATTGGATAATTTCATGGTTGGATAATTTCATGGTTGGATAATTTCATGGTTGGATAATTTCATGGTTGGATAATTTCATGGTTGAATAATTTCATGGTTGGATAATTTCATGGTTGGATAATTTCATGGTTGGATAATTTCATGGTTGGATAATTTCATGATTGGATAATTTCATGATTGGATAATGTCATGGTTGGATAATTTCATGATTGGATAATTTCATGGTTGGATAATTTCGTGGTTGGATAATTTCATGATTGGATAATTTCATGGTTGGATAATTTCATGGTTGGATAATTTCATGGTTGGATAATTTCAATTGTTCAATGAAAAAATTGTGAGATTACTTTCAAACACAATTTGATAATACCTCAGCCCCCCACTGACAAGCACATCCTCTCGACATCCACGCTTCTCCACAACCTCACACGTTCACTCCTACCTCGTCCCCCAATTCGCCACAACCTCACACGTTGACTCCTACCTCCTCCCCCATCTCCACAACCTCACACGTTTACTCCTACCTCCTCCCCCCATCTCCACAACCTCACACGTTGACTCCTACCTCCCCCCCCCCACCAGTGTTCCACTAATTGCCCATGACATTGGTGCTGATCTCACCTTTCACCCAGGTAAACTCTCACCGCCCCACCACCTCCCACACACACACACAGGTAACACCCTGGAACTTTTAAGGGCGCCATACAAAATGAGAATGAAAAACCAAAGGGAAACGACCAAAACGAAAGTCAGAGTTTGATTCAATGGTTTGTTAAATAAAGTCAGAGTTTGATTCAATGGTTTGTTAAATAAAGTCAGAGTTTGATTCAATGGTTTGTTAAATAAAGTCAGAGTTTGATTCAATGGTTTGTTAAATAAAGTCAGAGTTTGATTCAATGGTTTGTTAAATAAAGTCAGAGTTTGATTCAATGGTTTGTTAATTAAAGTCAGAGTTTGATTCAATGGTTTGTTAATTAAAGTCAGAGTTTGATTCAATGGTTTGTTAAATAAAGATCTTTGTATTTGAGCTGAGCGCCTACATCAGTATGCTGACTGTACTTCATTGTGTACTAAGTGCGTAATTGTGTACTAAGTACTTGATTGTGTACTAAGTACGTCATTGCGTACTAAGTACTTGATTGTGTACTAAGTACTTGATTGTGTACTAAGTACTTGATTGTGTACTAAGTACTTGATTGTGTACTAAGTACTTGATTGTGTACTAAGTACTTGATTGTGTACTAAGTACTTGATTGTGTACTAAGTACTTGATTGTGTACTAAGTACTTGATTGTGTACTAAGTACTTGATTGTGTACTAAGTACTTGATTGTGTACTAAGTACTTGATTGTGTACTAAGTACTTGATTGTGTACTAAGTACTTGATTGTGTACTAAGTACTTGATTGTGTACTAAGTACTTGATTGTGTACTAAGTACTTGATTGTGTACTAAGTACTTGATTGTGTACTAAGTACTTGATTGTGTACTAAGTACTTGATTGTGTACTAAGTACTTGATTGTGTACTAAGTACTTGATTGTCTACTAAGTACTTGATTGTGTACTAAGTACGTGATTGTGTACTAAGTACTTGATTGTGTACTAAGTACGTGATTGTGTACTAAGTACGTGATTGTCTACTAAGTACGTGATTGTCTACTAAGTACGTGATTGTCTACTTAGTACGTGATTGTCTACTAAGTACGTGATTGTCTACTAAGTACGTGATTGTCTACTTAGTACGTGATTGTCTACTAAGTACGTGATTGTGTACTAAGTACGTGATTGTCTACTTAGTACGTGATTGTCTACTAAGTACGTGATTGTGTACTAAGTACGTGATTGTCTACTTAGTACGTGATTGTCTACTAAGTACGTGATTGTCTACTAAGTACGTGATTGTCTACTTAGTACGTGATTGTCTACTAAGTACGTGATTGTCTACTAAGTACGTGATTGTCTACTTAGTACGTGATTGTCTACTTAGTACGTGATTGTCTACTAAGTACGTGATTGTCTACTAAGTACGTGATTGTCTACTAAGTACGTGATTGTCTACTTAGTACGTGATTGTCTACTAAGTACGTGATTGTCTACTTAGTACGTGATTGTCTACTTAGTACGTGATTGTCTACTAAGTACGTGATTGTCTACTAAGTACGTGATTGTCTACTAAGTACGTGATTGTCTACTAAGTACGTGATTGTCTACTAAGTACTTGATTGTCTACTAAGTACGTGATTGTCTACTAAGTACGTGATTGTCTACTAAGTACGTGATTGTCTACTAAGTACTTGATTGTCTACTAAGTACGTGATTGTCTACTAAGTACGTGATTGTCTACTAAGTACTTGATTGTCTACTTAGTACGTGATTGTCTACTAAGTACGTGATTGTCTACTAAGTACGTGATTGTCTACTTAGTACGTGATTGTCTACTTAGTACGTGATTGTCTACTAAGTACGTGATTGTGTACTAAGTACGTGATTGTCTACTAAGTACGTGATTGTCTACTAAGTACGTGATTGTCTACTAAGTACGTGATTGTCTACTAAGTACGTGATTGTCTACTAAGTACGTGATTGTCTACTAAGTACGTGATTGTCTACTAAGTACGTGATTGTCTACTAAGTACGTGATTGTGTACTAAGTACGTGATTGTCTACTAAGTACGTGATTGTCTACTTAGTACGTGATTGTCTACTAAGTACGTGATTGTCTACTAAGTACGTGATTGTCTACTAAGTACGTGATTGTCTACTAAGTACGTGATTGTCTACTTAGTACGTGATTGTCTACTAAGTACGTGATTGTCTACTAAGTACGTGATTGTGTACTAAGTACGTGATTGTCTACTAAGTACGTGATTGTCTACTAAGTACGTGATTGTGTACTAAGTACGTGATTGTCTACTAAGTACGTGATTGTCTACTTAGTACGTGATTGTCTACTAAGTACGTGATTGTCTACTAAGTACGTGATTGTCTACTTAGTACGTGATTGTCTACTAAGTACGTGATTGTCTACTTAGTACGTGATTGTCTACTAAGTACGTGATTGTCTACTTAGTACGTGATTGTCTACTAAGTACTTGATTGTCTACTAAGTACGTGATTGTCTACTAAGTACGTGATTGTCTACTTAGTACGTGATTGTCTACTAAGTACGTGATTGTCTACTTAGTACGTGATTGTCTACTAAGTACGTGATTGTGTACTAAGTACTTGATTGTCTACTTAGTACGTGATTGTCTACTTAGTACGTGATTGTCTACTAAGTACGTGATTGTCTACTTAGTACGTGATTGTCTACTAAGTACGTGATTGTCTACTTAGTACGTGATTGTCTACTAAGTACGTGATTGTCTACTTAGTACGTGATTGTCTACTAAGTACTTGATTGTCTACTAAGTACGTGATTGTCTACTAAGTACGTGATTGTCTACTAAGTACGTGATTGTCTACTAAGTACTTGATTGTCTACTAAGTACGTGATTGTCTACTAAGTACGTGATTGTGTACTAAGTACGTGATTGTGTACTAAGTACTTGATTGTCTACTAAGTACGTGATTGTCTACTTAGTACGTGATTGTCTACTAAGTACTTGATTGTCTACTTAGTACGTGATTGTGTACTAAGTACGTGATTGTCTACTAAGTACGTGATTGTCTACTTAGTACGTGATTGTCTACTTAGTACGTGATTGTCTACTAAGTACGTGATTGTGTACTAAGTACGTGATTGTCTACTAAGTACGTGATTGTCTACTAAGTACGTGATTGTGTACTAAGTACGTGATTGTCTACTAAGTACGTGATTGTCTACTTAGTACGTGATTGTCTACTAAGTACGTGATTGTCTACTAAGTACGTGATTGTCTACTTAGTACGTGATTGTCTACTAAGTACGTGATTGTCTACTTAGTACGTGATTGTCTACTAAGTACGTGATTGTCTACTAAGTACGTGATTGTCTACTTAGTACGTGATTGTCTACTAAGTACGTGATTGTCTACTTAGTACGTGATTGTCTACTAAGTACGTGATTGTCTACTAAGTACTTGATTGTCTACTAAGTACGTGATTGTCTACTTAGTACGTGATTGTCTACTAAGTACTTGATTGTGTACTAAGTACTTGATTGTGTACTAAGTACTTGATTGTGTACTAAGTACTTGATTGTGTACTAAGTACTTGATTGTGTACTAAGTACTTGATTGTGTACTAAGTACTTGATTGTCTACTAAGTACTTGATTGTGTACTAAGTACGTGATTGTGTACTAAGTACTTGATTGTGTACTAAGTACGTGATTGTGTACTAAGTACGTGATTGTCTACTAAGTACGTGATTGTCTACTAAGTACGTGATTGTCTACTTAGTACGTGATTGTCTACTAAGTACGTGATTGTCTACTAAGTACGTGATTGTCTACTTAGTACGTGATTGTCTACTAAGTACGTGATTGTGTACTAAGTACGTGATTGTCTACTTAGTACGTGATTGTCTACTAAGTACGTGATTGTGTACTAAGTACGTGATTGTCTACTTAGTACGTGATTGTCTACTAAGAACGTGATTGTCTACTAAGTACGTGATTGTCTACTTAGTACGTGATTGTCTACTAAGTACGTGATTGTCTACTAAGTACGTGATTGTCTACTTAGTACGTGATTGTCTACTTAGTACGTGATTGTCTACTAAGTACGTGATTGTCTACTAAGTACGTGATTGTCTACTAAGTACGTGATTGTCTACTTAGTACGTGATTGTCTACTAAGTACGTGATTGTCTACTAAGTACTTGATTGTCTACTAAGTACGTGATTGTCTACTAAGTACGTGATTGTGTACTAAGTACGTGATTGTGTACTAAGTACTTGATTGTCTACTAAGTACGTGATTGTCTACTTAGTACGTGATTGTCTACTAAGTACTTGATTGTCTACTTAGTACGTGATTGTCTACTAAGTACGTGATTGTCTACTAAGTACGTGATTGTCTACTTAGTACGTGATTGTCTACTTAGTACGTGATTGTCTACTAAGTACGTGATTGTGTACTAAGTACGTGATTGTCTACTAAGTACGTGATTGTCTACTAAGTACGTGATTGTGTACTAAGTACGTGATTGTCTACTAAGTACGTGATTGTCTACTTAGTACGTGATTGTCTACTAAGTACGTGATTGTGTACTAAGTACTTGATTGTCTACTAAGTACGTGATTGTCTACTAAGTACGTGATTGTCTACTTAGTACGTGATTGTCTACTAAGTACGTGATTGTCTACTTAGTACGTGATTGTCTACTAAGTACGTGATTGTCTACTTAGTACGTGATTGTCTACTAAGTACGTGATTGTCTACTAAGTACGTGATTGTCTACTAAGTACGTGATTGTCTACTTAGTACGTGATTGTCTACTAAGTACGTGATTGTCTACTTAGTACGTGATTGTCTACTAAGTACGTGATTGTCTACTAAGTACGTGATTGTCTACTTAGTACGTGATTGTCTACTAAGTACGTGATTGTCTACTAAGTACGTGATTGTCTACTAAGTACGTGATTGTCTACTAAGTACGTGATTGTCTACTTAGTACGTGATTGTCTACTAAGTACGTGATTGTCTACTTAGTACGTGATTGTCTACTAAGTACTTGATTGTCTACTAAGTACGTGATTGTCTACTAAGTACGTGATTGTCTACTAAGTACGTGATTGTCTACTAAGTACTTGATTGTCTACTAAGTACGTGATTGTCTACTAAGTACGTGATTGTGTACTAAGTACGTGATTGTGTACTAAGTACGTGATTGTCTACTAAGTACGTGATTGTCTACTTAGTACGTGATTGTCTACTAAGTACGTGATTGTCTACTTAGTACGTGATTGTCTACTAAGTACGTGATTGTCTACTAAGTACGTGATTGTCTACTTAGTACGTGATTGTCTACTAAGTACGTGATTGTCTACTAAGTACGTGATTGTCTACTAAGTACGTGATTGTCTACTAAGTACGTGATTGTCTACTAAGTACGTGATTGTCTACTAAGTACGTGATTGTCTACTAAGTACGTGATTGTCTACTAAGTACGTGATTGTCTACTTAGTACGTGATTGTCTACTAAGTACGTGATTGTCTACTAAGTACGTGATTGTCTACTTAGTACGTGATTGTCTACTAAGTACGTGATTGTCTACTTAGTACGTGATTGTCTACTAAGTACGTGATTGTCTACTAAGTACGTGATTGTCTACTTAGTACGTGATTGTCTACTTAGTACGTGATTGTCTACTAAGTACGTGATTGTCTACTAAGTACGTGATTGTCTACTAAGTACGTGATTGTCTACTAAGTACTTGATTGTCTACTAAGTACGTGATTGTCTACTAAGTACGTGATTGTCTACTAAGTACGTGATTGTCTACTAAGTACGTGATTGTCTACTAAGTACGTGATTGTGTACTAAGTACGTGATTGTCTACTAAGTACGTGATTGTCTACTAAGTACGTGATTGTCTACTAAGTACGTGATTGTCTACTAAGTACGTGATTGTCTACTAAGTACTTGATTGTCTACTAAGTACGTGATTGTCTACTAAGTACGTGATTGTCTACTAAGTACTTGATTGTCTACTAAGTACGTGATTGTCTACTTAGTACGTGATTGTCTACTTAGTACGTGATTGTCTACTAAGTACGTGATTGTCTACTAAGTACGTGATTGTCTACTAAGTACGTGATTGTCTACTAAGTACGTGATTGTCTACTAAGTACGTGATTGTCTACTAAGTACGTGATTGTCTACTTAGTACGTGATTGTCTACTAAGTACGTGATTGTCTACTAAGTACGTGATTGTCTACTTAGTACGTGATTGTCTACTAAGTACTTGATTGTCTACTAAGTACGTGATTGTCTACTAAGTACGTGATTGTCTACTTAGTACGTGATTTCGTTCTAAGAAGTTGACAGAGATATCCTGAAGGGAAATGGAGAAATAAAGTGGAGCTTACTGGGTTCACACTTTAATTATACGTTTTAAGTTAAATGTGTACAACGTTGTAAGTTGTGTACAGGTATGTACAGGTGCGTACAGGTGCGTACATGTTTGTATTTGGGTGGACTGGCACATGGAGAAACTTTTAGATAATATCAAATAGAGATACAGTAAATGTTCGCGGTTGTGACGTCATGTGAACACCTGCAGTTCGAGCTCACCTTTTGGCAGGTGATTTTTGACGTCATCAGGTCCAGGACAATGTTGTTAAATATGTCAACGTCATTCTCCATGTTAACTTGTTAGGGAACAATGAATGTTCCATGACAACTATCGAGGGAACAATGAATGTTCCATGACAACTATCGAGGGAACAATGAATGTTCCATGACAACTATCGAGGGAACAATGAATGTTCCATGACAACTATCGAGGGAACAATGAATGTTCCATGACAACTATCGAGGGAACAATGAATGTTCCATGACAACTATCGAGGGAACAATGAATGTTCCATGACAACTAGCGAGGGAACAATGAATGTTCCATGACAACTAGCGAGGGAACAATGAATGTTCCATGACAACTATCGAGGGAACAATGAATGTTCCATGACAACTATCGAGGGAACAATGAATGTTCCATGACAACTATCGAGGGAACAATGAATGTTCCATGACAACTATCGATGGAACAATGAATGTTCCAGGACAACTATCGAGGGAACAATGAATGTTCCATGACAACTAGCGAGGGAACAATGAATGTTCCATGACAACTATCGAGGGAACAATGAATGTTCCATGACAACTATCGAGGGAACAATGAATGTTCCATGACAACTATCGAGGGAACAATGAATGTTCCATGACAACTATCGATGGAACAATGAATGTTCCAGGACAACTATCGAGGGAACAATGAATGTTCCATGACAACTATCTAGGGAACAATGAATGTTCCATGACAACTATCGAGGCAATAATAAATGTTCCATGCCAACTGTATATAGAATAAGATGCCCATTGAATATTGCATGTTTCTGTTGATATCTCCTGGTTTCCATCAAGAGTTCTGTTTCCGCCTGTGTTGGTCAGAGAGATGGCCTATTGCCTATATCTACATATCATTGCCTTTTCTTTAAGCGCTCACGTTATTTGACCATCATATTTTCGTTCAGTTCAATTTTAGTTTACAACTCATGAACCAGGTCTGCAAACCACTGACGTCATCAAGTCTCTGGTCAGTAGTTGACCATGTTTGGTTCTATTGGCTCTCAGTAGAACTAGTCTGTCTTTTTTTACACTGTAGATAACATTGTCGTCAATATTAGTCATCTTTGTACTGTAGACCAGTGCTTCTCAAACTTTTTAGTATGGCGGACCGGCAGGAAATTTTTCAATTGCACCAGGGACCGGTGCACTATTTTTCCTGTACTGACAATTTTTTCTGTCCTTTTTTTTAGAACATCTGCGGACCGGCAGCGGATGGCCCACGGACCGGCACCGGTCCGCGGACCACCACTTTGAGAAGCACTGCTGTAGACAACATTGCCGTCAATATTAGTCATCTTTGTATTGTAGACAACATTCAAATGCTGTGAGAAAAAATGCTTGGCTTTTAAAACAATTCTTACAAAATACACACACACAAAAAAACAAAATTAAAAAATTCAAACCTCAAATCTCTTAATTTTAATGTTTTAATTCGTTCTTCCAAATGTCATTAATTTTTTAAACTTTGATGTGCAGGTTGTGTTCATTAAATTCTTTGGCAAGAAACGTATGCCATTAAATTTGTAGGTAAGGTTTATGCCTGTTAAGAAAACTTGCTTTACAAAAACCAGAGAAACATGTTCTTGCCATCAAACACACAGTTGGAATAGTTGGATCATGGGGATGACTTTGATGGCCTAGGATGTACACAAAAACTCAACCGGAAATAGGAAATAAAATAGTTCGCACTTTCACTTCCGTCTCGACCTGACCCCATGATGACGTCATTGACTGAGCAGACGAATGCTCACACCGATGTGTCTAGCCACCTGTGATGACGTCACGATGTTGTATAATCCTGAAACAAATGCTCCACTCCATCTCCACGTATTTGATCAACAAACCGATGTCATCTATGTGTAACTGCCTGGTTGAACAACGCCACGGAAATAACAAACCTGCAATAATCAGTTCGATTACCGATTGGAGTATTCGATTCCATCGACATGGATCGAAATTCATCGACTGAATGGCATTCCGAAAAAAAATCCACTTACATATTTAAAAAAAAATAATAATGATTTTCTACCAGTTATTTCACATACGCAAAAACATGAGATATTTTAATTTGAATCAGTCAGGTTCTTTCCACCGCTGTACCTACCCCGACTACGGGTACGACCTCCAATCATCCAAATTGTCCGTCATGGGTACTTACGATCCCAGAGCAGACGACAGATTGTTATTGTAAACACAACTGGACACACCCACAGACTCTCCAACCGCCAAGTTTACATTTATTTCAAAGTACCTGTTCCGTCCAACTGGCTTCGTTATCTCTCGTCTCACGTGCAGCATCTGCCTTGTGCTGTCATTGAGCTGTCTCGAGCTGTCATTCACCTATCGTGCTGTCATTCACCTATCGTGCTGTCATTCACCTATCGTGCTGTCATTCACATATCGTGCTGTCATTCACCTATCGTGCTGTCATTCACCTATCGTGCTGTCATTCATCTATCGTGCTGTCATTCATCTATCGTGCTGTCATTCATATATCGTGCTAACATTCACCTATCGTGCTGTCATTCACCTATCATGCTGTCATTCACCTATCGTGCTGTCATTCACCTGACTCGTGCTGTCATTCACCTATCGTGCTGTAATTCACCTGACTCGTGCTGTCGTTCCCTGACTCGTGCTGTCATTCACTTAACTCGTGCTGTCATTCACCTAACTCGTGCTGTCATTCACCTAACTCGTGCTGTCATTCACCTGACTCGTGCTGTCATTCACCTGACTCGTGCTGTCATTCACCTGACTCGTGCTGTCATTCACCTTGCATGCTCAGTACTATTTTAACCGTCATGATGTCAGCATCTCATGACAGATTTCCAAGAACCACATGGAGGCCGCGGGTCACACCTAATGAATATTCATGTTTAGATAATAGGCCAGGCAGTGCCATGTGGTCCGAAATATCTGGCTAATGGGAATTGTTTACGTATGGTGATATTACAGCTACTACCGACCCAAATGAACTACCTGACGCAGTAACCTCTCCTTGCACCTGGAATTCTGTGCAATTTTTTATCCCTTGTTGGACTGGCCCCACGCCCACGCACACTCATGAATCAGAGAAACAAACGCATCTGCGGCAGATTGCGCTCGTGTGGTTAATTTTTAATTTTTAACGCCTTTGAGAACACGACCTTTGTAAACTAGACATGGTAAAAACAATATTGTTTTATGGGGAACTGAGTGCTGCCTGGTGCTTACCTGCCTTTAGTCACGTGTCCACTGCCCACACCTGTCAGTCAGCTGTCCACATCCCACACCTATTAGTCACGTGACCACTGCCCACACCTGTCAGTCACGTGTACACTGCCCACACCTGTCAGTCACGTGTCCACTGCCCACACCTGTCAGTCAGCTGTCCACATCCCACACCTATTAGTCACGTGACCACTGCCCACACCTGTCAGTCACGTGTACACTGCCCACACCTGTCAGTCACGTGTACACTGCCCACACCTGTCAGTCACTTGTCCACTGCCCACACCTGTCAGTCACTTGTCCACTACCAACATCTGTCAGTCACGTGTCCACTGCCCACACCTGTCAGTCACTTGTCCACTACCAACATCTGTCAGTCACGTGTCCACTGCCCACACCTGTCAGTCACTTGTCCACTGCCCACACCTGTCAGTCACTCTCCACTGCCCACACCTGTCAGTCACTTGTCCACTGCCCACACCTGACAGTCACTTGTCCACTGCCCACACCTGACAGTCACTTGTCCACTGCCCACACCTGTCAGTCACTTGTCCACTACCAACATCTGTCAGTCACGTGTCCACTGCCCACACCTGTCAGTCACGTGTCCACTACCAACATCTGTCAGTCACGTGTCCACTGCCCACACCTGTCAGTCACGTGTCCACTGCCCACACCTGTCAGTCACGTGTCCACTACCAACATCTGTCAGTCACGTGTCCACTGCCCACACCTGTCAGTCACGTGTCCACTGCCCACACCTGTCAGTCACTTGTCCACTACCAACATCTGTCAGTCACGTGTCCACTGCCCACACCTGTCAGTCACGTGTCCACTGCCCACACCTGTCAGTCACGTGTCCACTGCCCACACCTGTCAGTCACGTGTCCACTGCCCTCACCTGCAGGTCACATGTCCAGCAGCGTCCAGAGAATTGCAGATGCTGGTGAAGTTATCCGCTGGTGTGGGCCAATGTCTCTAACAAGACTGTTATTTGTAAGCTAACCCCAGAACGTCGCAAATGTGAGCTGGATATGTTGATATGATTGCGGTGTTGACAAATATTTATAAGTTTGGGATTGTTATTTCCTGGTTTAGTTTAACATCTTTCAGAATAAGGGAGATTTGTTCCTTTCCAACACTTAATAATACACTTCTTGTTTACAATTATTGTTTATACTTCAGTACAACTGTTTTAACCCCCCCCCACCCCCACAAACTGACGTGATCACATTCCAACGTCATCATCATAACACCACCACACCGTCACATCACAGCACCACACCACTACAACCACACAACAACACCACTACAACGACACCACGGCACCACACTACCACACCACCAGCCATTCATTTCTCAAACACCAGTAGTTCTACTAACGAGCCACTCGATAATTGGACATTCAGTTACGAGGGCTAGAAATCGATTCGACTGTTGACTCTATTAATTGTGTATCGTCCAGACGAATACATGGGCCGGTAATGAACCACGTGCCTGGGATCAGATGTTCAGCTTTCTTAGAGTCTCCCTGGAATACTGTGTCTTCAGTTCACTGCATGTTTGTCTCAACTAACATCCGGGGCTTTGTCGTGGAAAATTTAGTTCTTACTGTAGTGGTGGGGAACAAACGAAGGATAGTTGGAAGATGTGACGTAGGGAAGTTGGTCTTTGTCCACGTCAGGTCAATTTTAAAACTTGGACATTCTATGTCCACTATGAGACTGTCAACTTGGACATTGTATGTCCACTATGAAACTGTCAACTTGGACATTCTATGTCCACTATGAAACTGTCAACTTGGACATTGTATGTCCACTATGAAACTGTCAACTTGGACATTCTATGTGCACTATGAAACTGTCAACTTGGACATTCTATGTCCACTATGAAACTGTCAACTTGGACATTGTATGTCCACTATGAAACTGTCAACTTGGACATTATATGTCCACTATGAAACTGTCAACTTGGACATTCTATGTCCACTATGAAACTGTCAACTTGGACATTCTATGTCCACTATGAGACTGTGTGCATACAAACTTGGACATTGTATGTCCACTATGAAACTGTCAACTTGGACATTCTATGCCCATTATGAGACTGAGTGCATACAAACTTGGATATATATGTTTGAAATAGGGTGTGTTGAATTGTAAAATATTGTTTTATTCTTATCACTATCATATTATATTCTTTAATTTTGAAAATTCCGTTGTTATGAGATGAGGGACAAGTCATTCTAGATTAGAAGTTGTTATGAGATGAGGGACAAGTCATTCTAGATTAGAAGTTGTTATGAGATGAGGGACAAGTCATTCTAGATTAGAAGTTGTTATGAGATGAGGGACAAGTCATTCTAGATTAGAAGTTGTTATGAGATGAGGGACAAGTCATTCTAGATTAGAAGTTGTTATGAGATGAGGGACAAGTCATTCTAGATTAGAAGTTGTTATGAGATGAGGGACAAGTCATTCTAGATTAGAAGTTGTTATGAGATGAGGGACAAGTCATTCTAGATTAGAAGTTGTTATGAGATGAGGGACAAGTCATTCTAGATTAGAAGTTGTTATGAGATGAGGGACAAGTCATTCTAGATTAGAAGTTGTTATGAGATGAGGGACAAGTCATTCTAGATTAGAAGTTGTTATGAGATGAGGGACAAGTCATTCTAGATTAGAAGTTGTTATGAGATGAGGGACAAGTCATTCTAGATTAGAAGTTGTTATGAGCTTAGGGACAAGTCATTCTAGATTAGAAGTTGTTATGAGATGAGGGACAAGTCATTCTAGATTAGAAGTTGTTATGAGATGAGGGACAAGTCATTCTAGATTAGAAGTTGTTATGAGATGAGGGACAAGTCATTCTAGATTAGAAGTTGTTATGAGATGAGGGACAAGTCATTCTAGATTAGAAGTTGTTATGAGATGAGGGACAAGTCATTCTAGATTAGAAGTTGTTATGAGATGAGGGACAAGTCATTCTAGATTAGAAGTTGTTATGAGATGAGGGACAAGTCATTCTAGATTAGAAGTTGTTATGAGATGAGGGACAAGTCATTCTAGATTAGAAGTTGTTATGAGATGAGGGACAAGTCATTCTAGATTAGAAGTTGTTATGAGATGAGGGACAAGTCATTCTAGATTAGAAGTTGTTATGAGATGAGGGACAAGTCATTCTAGATTAGAAGTTGTTATGAGATGAGGGACAAGTCATTCTAGATTAGAAGTTGTTATGAGATGAGGGACAAGTCATTCTAGATTAGAAGTTGTTATGAGATGAGGGACAAGTCATTCTAGATTAGAAGTTGTTATGAGATGAGGGACAAGTCATTCTAGATTAGAAGTTGTTATGAGATGAGGGACAAGTCATTCTAGATTAGAAGTTGTTATGAGATGAGGGACAAGTCATTCTAGATTAGAAGTTGTTATGAGATGAGGGACAAGTCATTCTAGATTAGAAGTTGTTATGAGATGAGGGACAAGTCATTCTAGATTAGAAGTTGTTATGAGATGAGGGACAAGTCATTCTAGATTAGAAGTTGTTATGAGATGAGGGACAAGTCATTCTAGATTAGAAGTTGTTATGAGATGAGGGACAAGTCATTCTAGATTAGAAGTTGTTATGAGATGAGGGACAAGTCATTCTAGATTAGAAGTTGTTATGAGATGAGGGACAAGTCATTCTAGATTAGAAGTTGTTATGAGATGAGGGACAAGTCATTCTAGATTAGAAGTTGTTATGAGATGAGGGACAAGTCATTCTAGATTAGAAGTTGTTATGAGATGAGGGACAAGTCATTCTAGATTAGAAGTTGTTATGAGATGAGGGACAAGTCATTCTAGATTAGAAGTTGTTATGAGATGAGGGACAAGTCATTCTAGATTAGAAGTTGTTATGAGATGAGGGACAAGTCATTCTAGATTAGAAGTTGTTATGAGATGAGGGACAAGTCATTCTAGATTAGAAGTTGTTATGAGATGAGGGACAAGTCATTCTAGATTAGAAGTTGTTATGAGATGAGGGACAAGTCATTCTAGATTAGAAGTTGTTATGAGATGAGGGACAAGTCATTCTAGATTAGAAGTTGTTATGAGATGAGGGACAAGTCATTCTAGATTAGAAGTTGTTATGAGATGAGGGACAAGTCATTCTAGATTAGAAGTTGTTATGAGATGAGGGACAAGTCATTCTAGATTAGAAGTTGTTATGAGATGAGGGACAAGTCATTCTAGATTAGAAGTTGTTATGAGATGAGGGACAAGTCATTCTAGATTAGAAGTTGTTATGAGATGAGGGACAAGTCATTCTAGATTAGAAGTTGTTATGAGATGAGGGACAAGTCATTCTAGATTAGAAGTTGTTATGAGATGAGGGACAAGTCATTCTAGATTAGAAGTTGTTATGAGATGAGGGACAAGTCATTCTAGATTAGAAGTTGTTATGAGATGAGGGACAAGTCATTCTAGATTAGAAGTTGTTATGAGATGAGGGACAAGTCATTCTAGATTAGAAGTTGTTATGAGCTTAGGGACAAGTCATTCTAGATTAGAAGTTGTTATGAGATGAGGGACAAGTCATTCTAGATTAGAAGTTGTTATGAGATGAGGGACAAGTCATTCTAGATTAGAAGTTGTTATGAGCTTAGGGACAAGTCATTCTAGATTAGAAGTTGTTATGAGCTGAGGGACAAGTCATTCTAGATTAGAAGTTGTTATGAGATGAGGGACAAGTCATTCTAGATTAGAAGTTGTTATGAGATAGGGACAAGTCATTCTAGATTAGAAGTTGTTATGAGATGAGGGACAAGTCATTCTAGATTAGAAGTTGTTATGAGATGAGGGACAAGTCATTCTAGATTAGAAGTTGTTATGAGATGAGGGACAAGTCATTCTAGATTAGAAGTTGTTATGAGATGAGGGACAAGTCATTCTAGATTAGAAGTTGTTATGAGATGAGGGACAAGTCATTCTAGATTAGAAGTTGTTATGAGATGAGGGACAAGTCATTCTAGATTAGAAGTTGTTATGAGATGAGGGACAAGTCATTCTAGATTAGAAGTTGTTATGAGATGAGGGACAAGTCATTCTAGATTAGAAGTTGTTATGAGATGAGGGACAAGTCATTCTAGATTAGAAGTTGTTATGAGATGAGGGACAAGTCATTCTAGATTAGAAGTTGTTATGAGATGAGGGACAAGTCATTCTAGATTAGAAGTTGTTATGAGATGAGGGACAAGTCATTCTAGATTAGAAGTTGTTATGAGATGAGGGACAAGTCATTCTAGATTAGAAGTTGTTATGAGATGAGGGACAAGTCATTCTAGATTAGAAGTTGTTATGAGATGAGGGACAAGTCATTCTAGATTAGAAGTTGTTATGAGATGAGGGACAAGTCATTCTAGATTAGAAGTTGTTATGAGATGAGGGACAAGTCATTCTAGATTAGAAGTTGTTATGAGATGAGGGACAAGTCATTCTAGATTAGAAGTTGTTATGAGATGAGGGACAAGTCATTCTAGATTAGAAGTTGTTATGAGATGAGGGACAAGTCATTCTAGATTAGAAGTTGTTATGAGATGAGGGACAAGTCATTCTAGATTAGAAGTTGTTATGAGATGAGGGACAAGTCATTCTAGATTAGAAGTTGTTATGAGATGAGGGACAAGTCATTCTAGATTAGAAGTTGTTATGAGATGAGGGACAAGTCATTCTAGATTAGAAGTTGTTATGAGCTTAGGGACAAGTCATTCTAGATTAGAAGTTGTTATGAGATGAGGGACAAGTCATTCTAGATTAGAAGTTGTTATGAGATGAGGGACAAGTCATTCTAGATTAGAAGTTGTTATGAGATGAGGGACAAGTCATTCTAGATTAGAAGTTGTTATGAGATGAGGGACAAGTCATTCTAGATTAGAAGTTGTTATGAGATGAGGGACAAGTCATTCTAGATTAGAAGTTGTTATGAGATGAGGGACAAGTCATTCTAGATTAGAAGTTGTTATGAGATGAGGGACAAGTCATTCTAGATTAGAAGTTGTTATGAGATGAGGGACAAGTCATTCTAGATTAGAAGTTGTTATGAGATGAGGGACAAGTCATTCTAGATTAGAAGTTGTTATGAGATGAGGGACAAGTCATTCTAGATTAGAAGTTGTTATGAGATGAGGGACAAGTCATTCTAGATTAGAAAGTTGTTATGAGATGAGGGACAAGTCATTCTAGATTAGAAGTTGTTATGAGATGAGGGACAAGTCATTCTAGATTAGAAATTGTTATGAGATGAGGGACAAGTCATTCTAGATTAGAAATTGTTATGAGATGAGGGACAAGTCATTCTAGATTAGAAATTGTTATGAGATGAGGGACAAGTCATTCTAGATTAGAAATTGTTATGAGATGAGGGACAAGTCATTCTAGATTAGAAAGTTGTTATGAGATGAGGGACAAGTCATTCTAGATTAGAAATTGTTATGAGATGAGGGACAAGTCATTCTAGATTAGAAATTGTTATGAGATGAGGGACAAGTCATTCTAGATTAGAAGTTGTTATGAGATGAGGGACAAGTCATTCTAGATTAGAAGTTGTTATGAGATGAGGGACAAGTCATTCTAGATTAGAAGTTGTTATGAGATGAGGGACAAGTCATTCTAGATTAGAAGTTGTTATGAGATGAGGGACAAGTCATTCTAGATTAGAAGTTGTTATGAGATGAGGGACAAGTCATTCTAGATTAGAAGTTGTTATGAGATGAGGGACAAGTCATTCTAGATTAGAAGTTGTTATGAGATGAGGGACAAGTCATTCTAGATTAGAAGTTGTTATGAGATGAGGGACAAGTCATTCTAGATTAGAAGTTGTTATGAGATGAGGGACAAGTCATTCTAGATTAGAAGTTGTTATGAGATGAGGGACAAGTCATTCTAGATTAGAAGTTGTTATGAGATGAGGGACAAGTCATTCTAGATTAGAAGTTGTTATGAGATGAGGGACAAGTCATTCTAGATTAGAAGTTGTTATGAGATGAGGGACAAGTCATTCTAGATTAGAAGTTGTTATGAGATGAGGGACAAGTCATTCTAGATTAGAAGTTGTTATGAGATGAGGGACAAGTCATTCTAGATTAGAAGTTGTTATGAGATGAGGGACAAGTCATTCTAGATTAGAAATTGTTATGAGATGAGGGACAAGTCATTCTAGATTAGAAAGTTGTTATGAGATGAGGGACAAGTCATTCTAGATTAGAAATTGTTATGAGATGAGGGACAAGTCATTCTAGATTAGAAATTGTTATGAGATGAGGGACAAGTCATTCTAGATTAGAAGGACAAATTCTGGTCCCAAAACTAACATCTATTCAAGAAACTTGTATTAGCCAAATGATTTTTACGTCTGAATACAAAATCTCCCCCCTCCCCCTTCCCCCCCTCCACCTTTGTTTAGTACAGTGTTGACAGCAGACGATGTACTATCAGATCCATAAGTATCGGTGCATACATTAGCATATCCTTAAGTACCATAAAAAATCCGGGTATTTACATAAAACTGGAATTAGTTTAGACGCTGAGGCCCCAGAGTGGACCGAGATGTGTTAGGGAGCCCAGGGTCAGATGTGGTCATTTCTCTAGACTCAAGTACATAGTGTGGTCAAATGTCTGTCTGCAAGATGCTCCTTGGTTATTGTTAGCTGTCAATCTGTGACAAGACTCATTTATAGCCGTAATGGGGACTAATTTATAGCCGTAATGGGACTAATTTATAGCCGTAATGGGACTAATTTATAGCCGTAATAAGACTAATTTATAGCCGTAATAAGACTAATATATAGCCATTATAAGACTAATTTATAGCCGTTATAAGACTAATTTATAGCCGTTATAAGACTAATTTATAGCCGTAATGGGACTAATTTATAGCCGTAATGGGACTAATTTATAGCCGTAATAAGACTAATTTATAGCCGTTATAAGACTAATTTATAGCCGTTATAAGACTAATTTATAGCCGTAATGGGACTATTTTTTAGCCGTAATGGGACTAATTTATAGCCGTAATAAGACTAATTTATAGCCGTAATAAGACTAATTTATAGCCGTTATAAGACTAATTTATAGCCATTATAAGACTAATTTATAGCCGTTATAAGACTAATTTATAGCTGTAATAAGACTAATTTATAGCCGTTATAATACTAATTTATAGCCGTTATAAGACTAATTTAAAGCCGTTAAATTATAAGACTAATTTATAGCCGTTATAAGACTAATTTATAGCCGTTATAAGACTAATTTATAGCCGTAATAAGACTAATTCATAGCCGTAATAACACTAATTTATAGCGTAATAAGACTAATTCATAGCCGTAATTAGACTAATTCATAGCCGTAATAAGACTAATTCATAGCCGTAATAAGACTAATTCATAGCCGTAATAAGACTAATTCATAGCCGTTATAAGACTAATTCATAGCCGTAATAAGACTAATTTATAGCCGTAATAAGACTAATTTATAGCCGTTATAAGACTAATTCATAGCCGTAATAAGACTAATTTATAGCCGTAATAAGACTAATTCATATCCGTTATAAGACTAATTCATAGCCGTAATAAGACTAATTTATAGCCGTTATAATACTAATTTATAGCCGTTATAAGACTAATTTATAGCCATTATAAGACTAATTTATAGCCGTTATAAGACTAATTCATAGCCGTAATAAGACTAATTCATAGCCGTAATAAGACTAATTCATAGCCGTAATAAGACTAATTTATAGCCGTTATAAGACTAATTCATAGCCGTAATAAGACTAATTTATAGCCGTAATCAGACTATCTAGCTGACCCGCGGCGTAGCATACGCCGCTAATGATTTAGTGACGGGTGAAGACTTCCTGAAAGACACAGTTGTTAAAATGGGGTGGGTTTGGGCAAACGACTGTGAGTGAATGAAAAGAAGGAACTCTGGAGAGACCCGCGGCGTATCACCCGTAAAAAATGATGAAAGTGTTCAGCTGAAATCTATTTATTTTGAAAAAATTCACTATTTTACGGCGCCCACCTTTTTCAAAATCCCAACTAACTTGTCATTGTTCGATCAATACGAAATATTAAACTTTCTGAAATGTACACAATGTATTTTATAACTTTTTACATTGTTCCCTTTTTACAACATTAAAATATCAGCGAAAACAATGACGTCATATAATATTTTTTTACAGCGCATATTTAATTTGCACACCTTTTGATGCATTGGTGCAGTAATTTGGTGCGCTGCTTTCTAAAATTAGTATCTGTTGAACATACTTGCAGCTTGGTGTCTCGCAGGGTCCGACCACGAAGAGAATTATATATATAGATAAGATACTAATATATAGCTGCGATATGACAAAGTTATTTCTTCGTTAGTTTTTATATCACAAGATTTTTTCAACTACCAAATCCTTCAAGACTGCACTGAAGACGCATCTTTTCCAAATTTATTTTCAAAATTAATGAAACAACATTTCTTTCTAATGATTAACGTAGCTTATGTGTAATATACTGTCATTTATGTGGTTATTATGATATGAATGGTTATTTCATTATTATATGCATGTTATAATCTCATTGTAAAGCGCTGTGAGCCCGGCTCCTTGCTGGGAAACAGCGCTATAAAAATTTTCAATTTATTATTATTTTTCATTTTTTAATGGAATTGAGATATTCATAAATTTATCACACATAAGATATACATTTGTGGACACACCATCGGGGCCTTGACCTCGCCATAACAATATACGACTTGACCTTGACCACAAGGTGACTTGACTTTGGTCGCAAGCAGACTTGACCTTGACCACAAGCAGACTTGACCTTGACCACAAGCAGAATTGACCTTGACCACAAGCAGACTTGACCTTGACCACAAGCAGACTTGACCTTGACCACAAGCAGACTTGACCTTGACCACAAGCAGACTTGACCTTGCTCATAAGCAGAATTGACCTTGACCACAAGCAGACTTGACCTTTGCCTACAAGAAGACCTTAAATTGTCTCGACTCACACTCTTCGTGGCAACTGACAAATGTTTTCCAATCAGTTAACGTTTTGTCACTGAGTCACGGAATTAATAGACGTGGACCAAACTGGAGGGCGGGGGGTCATCACACCAGATTTAGAATCTTTGAAAGACCTCCACAAATGATAACGTTAATGACCAAATAAGTCCAAGCATCAGACGGTCATATCACGTGACTGGACAACACTACGTCATGATTATGAATATTTATGGGCGCGTTCGGCAGGCAGAAACACGAGAAAGAGAATTTGATGGTCTCAGCTTGGCAAATGGTGGTCTCAGCTTGGCAAATGGTGGTCTCAGCTTGGCAAATGGTGGTCTCAGCTTGACAAATGGTGGTCTCAGCTTGGCAAATGGTGATCTCAGCTTGGCAAATGGTGATCTCAGCTTGACAAATGGTGATCTCAGCTTGACAAATGGTGGTCTCAGCTTGGCAAATGGTGGTCTCAGCTTGGCAAATGGTGGTCTCAGCTTGGCAAATGATGGTCTCAGCTTGGCAAATGGTGGTCTCAGCTTGGCAAATGGTGGTCTCAGCTTGGCAAATGGTGATCTCAGCTTGACAAATGGTGGTCTCAGCTTGTCAAATGGTGGTCTCAGCTTGACAAATGGTGGTCTCAGCTTGGCAAATGGTGGTCTCAGCTTGGCAAATGGTGATCTCAGCTTGACAAATGGTGGTCTCAGCTTGTCAAATGGTGGTCTCAGCTTGGCAAATGGTGGTCTCAGCTTGGCAAATGGTGATCTCAGCTTGGCAAATGGTGATCTCAGCTTGACAAATGGTGGTCTCAGCTTGGCAAATGGTGGTCTCAGCTTGGCAAATGGTGGTCTCAGCTTGGCAAATGGTGGTCTCAGCTTGGCAAATGGTGGTCTCAGCTTGGCAAATGGTGGTCTCAGCTTGGCAAATGATGGTCTCAGCTTGACAAATGGTGGTCTCAGCTTGGCAAATGGTGGTCTCAGCTTGTCAAATGGTGGTCTCAGCTTGACAAATGGTGGTCTCAGCTTGGCAAATGGTTGCAGTAGTTCTCAAACTGTCAGCTTGGCAAATGGTTGCAGTAGTTCTCTGTCAGTTTGGCAAAAGTTTGCAGTAGTTCTCAAACTGTCAGTTTGGCAAATGGTTGCAGTAGTTCTCTAACTGTGAGTTAGGCAAGTGGTTGCAGTAGTTCTCTAACTGTAGGTTTGGCAAGTGGTTGCAGTAGTTCTCTAACTGTAGGTTTGGCAAGTGGTTGCAGTAGTTCTCTGTCAGTTTGGCAAATGGTTGCAGTAGTTCTCCGTCAGTTTGGCAAATGGTTGCAGTAGTTCTATAACTGTCAGTTTGGCAAATGGTTGCAGTAGTTCTCTAACTGTAGGTTTGGCTAGTGGTTGCAGTAGTTCTCTAACTGTAGGTTTGGCTAGTGGTTGCAGTAGTTCTCTAACTGTAGGTTTGGCAAATGGTTGCAGTAGTTCTCTAACTGTAGGTTTGGCAAGTGGTTGCAGTAGTTCTCTAACTGTAGGTTTGGCAAGTGGTTGCAGTAGTTCTCTAACTGTAGGTTTGGCAAGTGGTTGCAGTAGTTCTCTAACTGTAGGTTTGGCAAGTGGTTGCAGAAGTTCTTCTATTATGAGTTTGTCAATGGCATTCAACTTTTCTTATTTGGGAATTAGAGTCATGGGACTTCAGCTACTTTCCTTGTGTTGAAGGTCAGACGTTTCGTGAATGTGTGTCAGACGTTTGGTGAATGTGTGTCAGACGTTTGGTGAATGTGTGTCAGACGTTTGGTGAATGTGTGTCAGACGTTTGGTGAATGTGTGTCAGACGTTTGGTGAATGTGTGTCAGACGTTTGGTGAATGTGTGTCAGACGTTCTTACAGTTGTGAGTTTGGTGAATGTGTGTCAGACGTTCTTACAGTTGTGAGGATGGTGAATGTGTGTCAGACGTTCTAACAGTTGTGAGGATGGTGAATGTGTGTCAGACGTTCTTACAGTTGTGAGGATGGTGAATGTGTGTCAGACGTTCTTACAGTTGTGAGGATGGTGATTGTGTGTCAGACGTTTGGTGAATGTGTGTCGGACGTTCTTACAGTTGTGAGGATGGTGAATGTGTGTCAGACGTTCTTACAGTGTGAGGATGGTGAATGTGTGTCAGACGTTCTTACAGTTGTGAGGATGGTGAATGTGTGTCAGACGTTCTTACAGTTGTGAGGATGGTGAATGTGTGTCAGACGTTCTTACAGTTGTGAGGATGGTGAATGTGTGTCAGACGTTCTTACAGTTGTGAGGATGGTGAATGTGTGTCAGACGTTCTTACAGTTGTGAGGATGGTGAATGTGTGTCAGACGTTCTTACAGTTGTGAGGATGGTGAATGTGTGTCAGACGTTCTTACAGTTGTGAGGATGGTGAATGTGTGTCAGACGTTCTTACAGTTGTGAGGATGGTGAATGTGTGTCAGGCGTTCTTACAGTTGTGAGGATGGTGAATGTGTGTCAGACGTTCTTACAGTTGTGAGTTTGGTGAATGTGTGTCAGACGTTCTTACAGTTGTGAGGATGGTGAATGTGTGTCAGACGTTCTTACAGTTGTGAGTTTGGTGAATGTGTGTCAGACGTTCTTACAGTTGTGAGGATGGTGAATGTGTGTCAGACGTTCTTACAGTTGTGAGGATGGTGAATGTGTGTCAGACGTTCTTACAGTTGTAGGGATGGTGAATGTGTGTCAGACGTTCTTACAGTTGTGAGTTTGGTGAATGTGTGTCAGACGTTCTTACAGTTGTGAGGCTGGTGAATGTGTGTCAGACGTTCTTACAGTTGTGAGTTTGGTGAATGTGTGTCAGACGTTCTTACAGTTGTGAGTTTGGTGAATGTGTGTCAGACGTTCTTACAGTTGTGAGGCTGGTGAATGTGTGTCAAACGTTCTTACAGTTGTGAGTTTGGTGAATGTGTGTCAGACGTTCTTACAGTTGTGAGGCTGGTGAATGTGTGTCAGACGTTCTTACAGTTGTGAGTTTGGTGAATGTGTGTCAGACGTTCTTACAGTTGTGAGGCTGGTGAATGTGTGTCAGACGTTCTTACAGTTGTGAGGCTGGTGAATGTGTGTCAGACGTTCTTACAGTTGTGAATTTGGTGAATGTGTGTTCAATAACACCTGGATTGGGGGGGGGTGGATTGAGCACATGTCAGCCCCCTTCCCCCACCCACCCCAACTGCTGTCTTTTTATTGCCGGACAGCTCGTTGGCCGGACAGCTATTTGGCCGGACAGCTCGCTGGCCGGACAGCTCACCACAGGAACGTTTAGTCACTTGGGGGTGGGGTGGTGGGTGATTGATGGCGTCTCCAGGCCGGGATGACGGAGGGCCGCTCAGTTAGCAGACGACATCAAAGAGTGGCGTAAATGGCCCCTGTAGAAATGGAAGCGTCTCGGCAAATTGAGCGCCAAACGATGAAATGACTTCAGCCAATTATGGTGACACGAGGCCGAGGGGAAGTTACTCCTAACGAACTGTCAGTTGTTTGGATGGGTTAACGTCCGTCTGATTGGGGGGATGGAAGAAAGAGTAATATTTATCACGTTACATCGGAAAAGGGGGGGGGGTACATAAAATAAATGAGTTCTCTTCTTATTGGCCTGTGGTTAGCTACTATTTACTTTCTCTACGCCTTCCTCTCTTTTTATCGCTCCCTTTCTCTCTATCTCTCTCATCTTTCTCTCATCTCTCTCTTTTCTTTCTCCATCTTGTTCTCTATCTTTCTCTCTGCTTTTTTCTGTCTTTGTCTCTGCTGAGATACCCTGGGCGACCATTCATCAGAGGGGGGGCGTGGCGGTTGTGGGAAGGGGGCGGGGCACGTTATGGGATGGGGCGTGGCTCTAGTGGAGTGGTCAAACAAAATCTTTTTTTCTAAATTGTCGGTAATGATCGTCACGTGGCATTCTCTGGCAAACTTCAGACATAAACAGAATCTGATGATGTCATTACAGAGGTCCCACAGACATGGGCGTAGTGGCCCTAGCTGCACCTACGCCCCTGACTGGCACACAGAAACATTCGTAGAACTGAAACATAATTGAAATAGAACAAAACATTCCAACTTCAAAAAAAGTTCTTTACTTTACTTTCACCTCATAACAGTTCCCATCAGTTTGTCTCACTTGTTAGCAGCAACTCATTCACCAATTCACCATCTGAAACTGTCTGTCAAAATTGTGCGGTGCACCGTGGAACACGTCACTCAAACAAGATCACGGACGATGGACTTAGTAGTTTAATTACCAATGAAGTAGATGGGGCGTGGCTAAGTGGTATAACTACCTATAGATGGGGCGTGGCTAAGTGGTATAACTACCGATAGATTGGGCGTGGCTAAGGGGTATAACTACCGATAGATGGGGCGTGGCTAAGTGGTTGGTATAACTACCGATAGATGGGGCGTGGCTAAGTGGTTAACTACCGACAGATGGGGCGTGGCTAAGTGGTTAACTACCGACAGATGGGGCGTGGCTAAGTGGTTAACTATCGATAGATGGGGCGTGGCTAAGTGGTTAACTATCGATAGATGGGGCGTGGCTAAGTGGTTAACTACCGATAGATGGGGCGTGGCTAAGTCATTCAACTACCAATAAAGTAGATAGGCCTTGGCCAAATGGTTAACTACCGATAGATGGGGCGTGGCTAAGTCATTCAACTACCAATAAAGTAGATAGGCCTTGGCCAAATGGTTAACTACCAATGACGTTGATGGGGCGTGGTTATGTGTTGCCAAGGTTTCGTATTTACCCTATGACGTCCAACTGGAGGATCTACATATGGCCATTGGAAAACTATATTTACAGTTGAGTGATGTTCATGGTATATCAGGACAAGGTTTCCATGTATATCAGGACAAGGTTTCCATAAATCAAACTGGGCAGTTTAAAGCGGTTTTCGGAATTTTAGGCAATTTAGGAAACTTAGGAATTTTTTTTAATTTTGTAAATTTAGAAATTTTGTAAATTTTGGGATTTCGAAAATTTTGGAAGTTCGGAAATTAATAACTTTTAGGAAATTTAGACATTTCAGACAGTTAACATGCTGCCTTTCCCAATCGTGCTGTCTCCCCAATCTCAGCACTTTCTGATGGTACGTTCGCCGCCTATGGGTAAAACATTCACCAGCCTTGAAGGCAGATCTTAGCGGGAGTTTCACGTCTGTTGGTAACCATCTTAAGGTTAGATAACTCACCTCTTTCAAATAACTTGCAGATAACTCGTTTTACTGTAATAACTTGCAGATAACTCGTTTTACTGTAATAACCCGCAGATAACTGTGCAGATAAGGCTATTGCCCACTTGTTGATGACAAACTTCCGACCAACGCGGGGGGGGGGTAAACACGGGCACGCCTCTAATCTTGTATTCATTGACACAAACAAGATTTCAAATTAAATTGTCTTTAAAGTGCGCCATGTTACGTCACTGCCGCTATCTTTGCCAGGTCCGTGCGGAAAACCCATTAGCCGTCTGCCAGATTGGAAACTGTTTCTTTCTTGATGTTGGTGTCCGGTTGTTAGAGATTAAGAAATTTTAGGGACAGAATATTTCCAAAGTCATTTATTGACTCATTTTATCTTTCATTTTTCGACACTTTCTCAACATTGTAAAAAAAAATATTGTGTGAGGAGGGGGGGACATTTGACTCAATTCTTATAACATTCTGGTGTGTCTGGCAATGTGTCTATGTGTCTGTCAATGTGTTTGTCAATGTGTTTGTCAATGTGTTTATGTGTCTGTGTCTGTCAATTTGTATGTGTGTATGTCAATGTGTCTGTGTTTCTGTCAATGTGTATGTGTGTCTGTCAATGTGTCTGTGTGTCTTTCAATGTGTCTGTGTGTCTGTAAATGTGTCTGTGTGCCTGTCAATTTGTCTGTGTGTTTGTCAATGTGTCTGTGTGTTTGTTAATGTGTCTGTGTGTCTGTCAATGTGTCTGTGTGTTTGTCAATGTGTCGGTGTGTCTGTCAATGTGTCTGTGTGTCTGTCAATGTGTCTGTGTGTCTGACAATGTGTCTTTGTGTCTGTCAATGTGTCTTTGTGTCTGTCAATGTGTCTGTGTGTCTGACAATGTGTCTCTGTGTCTGTCAATGTGTCTGTGTGTCTGTCAATGTGTCTGTGTGTCTGACAATGTGTCTTTGTGTCTGACAATGTGTCTTGGTGTCTGTCAATGTGTCTGTGTGTCTGTCAATGTGTCTGTGTGTCTGACAATGTGTCTGTGTGTCTGTCAATGTGTCTGTGTGTCTGTTAATGTGTCTGTGTGTCTGTCAATGTGTCTGTGTGTCTGCCAATGTGTCTGTGTGTCTGTCAATGTGTCTGTGTGTTTGTCAATGCGTCGGTGTGTCTGTCAATGTGTCTGTGTGTCTGTCAATGTGTCTGTGTGTCTGACAATGTGTCTGTGTGTCTGTCAATGTGTCTGTGTGTCTGTCAATGTGTCTGTGTGTCTGACAATGTGTCTGTGTGTCTGTCAATGTGTCTGTGTGTCTGTCAATGTATCTGTGTGTCTGAAAATGTGTCTGTGTGTCTGTCAATGTGTCTGTGTGTCTGTCAATGTGTCTGTGTGTCTGTCAATGTGTCTGTGTGTCTGTCAATGTGTCTGTGTGTCTGTCAATGTGTCTGTGTGTCTGTCAATGTGTCTGTGTGTCTGTCAATGTGTCTGTGTGTCTGACAATGTGTCTGTGTGTCTGTCAATGTGTCTGTGTCTGTGTCTGACAATGTGTCTGTGTGTCTGACAATGTGTATTGTAACATCTTCGTGATGTTTTACTTATTAATATATCTTGTAAGCGTTCTCTCAATACATAACCTTGCATACAATGATGCTCTGAAGAACTGGTTTCAATAACACAACTTTAATATCTACACTATGTACAGTACATATATAATTTGAGGTTATACAACGTGGAGTCCTCAAACACACGTCCGCCATTAAACACAGAATTCTGACAACTCTCCCCACGCTTTCACTCACGTGACCTCTCAGCCTTCCAACTCGTGATTCACACGTGACATGTCTGTGTGTCTGTCAATATGTCTGTGTGTCTGTCAATATGTCTGTGTGTCTGTCAATATGTCTGTGTGTCTGTCAATGTGTCTGTGTGTCTGTCAATGTGTCTCTGTGTCTGTCAACGTGTCTGTCAATGTGTCTGTGTGTCTGTCAAAGTGTCTGTGTGTCGTCTTGGGGATGCAGGGCGGGGGTTGCTGTGGAGGAGTATCATTAGATGGGTTTCTGGGATGGGAGGTGGGGTAGATGGTATATCTTGATGTAGAGCTGTGCTCACTTGTTTCTTCTTGTCCGTCTGGCTGACGTGTTTCCTCAAAAGCGAGCGATGTTAACAACCTTAGTTTTTATGATGGCTCTGGAATTAGATCACGACTTCTTGTACACTACACACTACACAGTTCGTTCACTCAATTCATTATAAAATGTTTATCGTTGACGTTGACAGTGTCACAGGCTGTCATTGTAGATAGCAGATACTCTCCATATGTTGGATGATGGTGTCACAGACTGTCATTGTAGATAGCAGACACTCTCCATATGTTGGATGATGGTGTCACAGGCTGTCATTGTAGATAGCAGATACTCTCCATATGTTGGATGACGGTGTCACAGACTGTCATTGTAGGTAGCAGATACTCTACATATGTTGGATGACGGTGTCACTGGCTGTCATTGTAGATATCAGACACTCTCCATATGTTGGATGACGGTGTCACAGGCTGTCATTGTAGATAGCAGATACTCCCCATATGTTGGATGACGGTGTCACAGACTGTCATTGTAGATAGCAGATACTCTACATATGTTGGGTGACGGTGTCACAGGCTGTCATTGCAGATAGCAGATACTCTCCATATGTTGGATAATAAATATTTTAATAAATAGAATTAAATACTAAATAGAAAGTAGTAAAGTACACCCCCCCCCACTTAAATCTGGAGATATCCGGATCCGGCAAATATTAGGACCAAACTTTCCGGATCCATATCCGGATATGGCCAATAGAAAAAAAACATATTCGACCGCCTCCCAATACCCACACAACCACATACCCACACAACCACATACCCACACAACGCACACAACTACATACCTACACAACCACATAACCACATACCCACACAACAATATACCAACACAACCACATACCCACACAACAACATACCAACACAACCACATACCCACACAACGAAATACCCACACAACCACATACCCACATAACCACATACCCACCGAAAAGATTTTGGATCGATTTTAACCCACTTCCTCGTAAGCTAGCGAGCTGAAATTTCGCAGGCAGACTGGTGCCAATGATAAAAATGATGTATCAGATCGATCGCATGTACTGTTATTAAATTATTGAATTTTTAGATTATTTTATTTATCTCTATGTATCATGTTAATTTTTTTTTGCTATAGTGTCGCGGTGCGTATTATATTGAACAACCTTTCCTGTCGCGCAATAAGGTGCGTATTTTATTGACAATACTTTTTATAAACATATTCCCGATCGGTGCGCATTATATTAAACATGTTTTACGACACAACTACAATTTTGTATTTTCGGATTGTCTTGGGCTGCGTATTATAATGAACATTCTATTAGTTACGTCTCGTACATAAAGGATTTATTGTCACAAACTTGGTTTTTTACGGGGTTGTTTTTACGTTTCTTTTTCCGCCCTCCCGACGACCATGACAGACAGAGAGAGAGACAAGAAGGTGAAGTTAATATAAAGGATTTAATTAAACAAACCGTGAAATCATGTGTTTTTACTTTAAATCCCTTGTATATGAGACATAATTAAAATTATTGATTATGTGCAATATAATATGCACCGCGCGACAAACATTTACAGACTGAAACTGACTGAACTCCCTTTTATGTAAAAACACGCGATGTGGTCATCGATGGCTGGAGTGATCTCCAGTGACACGTGAATGTAAACAATAGCAGACGGCTACGTAGAGGGTTTTTTTTGGTGGTTTTGTGTGTGTGTGTGTGTCCCATAACCTCGTGGTCGAAGAGTGTTCTAATGTTTCCATTAGAACTTTCTCGGGGCTTGGTAGACCTTGGCGACGCCCATCTCCTCTCCAGGTCAGCGGAGGACTTTTTAGCGATAGTCATTCATCAAAATTTTTATTGTGGCTTTAACGTGGGCTAGATCCCACGCCCCTCAGCTTGTGAGGCGAGCGCACTATTGACTATATAGAGTTATATAGAGATAAACTAAAATGCATTAATTTAATTACGATACATTCGATCAATCTGAACTGTTGATAAAATGCATTGTTAGGTGACACAAATCTATGTGCAAAATTGTAGATCGATAGCATCACGGGAAGTGGGTCATTTTCACTTTTGTTTTTCCATCCGACTGCCCGACGACGAGCCCAAGAGAGAGAGAGAGACGTAAGGTCTATGTAAAGACGATGAAGCTATAGAAGGGATTTAATTAAACAACCCCGAAAAAAAACAAAGTTTTGACTATAAATCCCTTATATATGAGACATAACTAAAAGTATTGATTATGTTTAAACTCGAGAAACATTTACAGACTGACTCTGGGCCGCCCAGGGTGACACCCATCAGGGGGGTGACACCCGAGCCTAAAATTTTACTGTGTACGATTTTATGTCAGAAAACAAAAGAAGACACATTTTTTCATCTAGAAAGAAATTAAGAAATACGATGAAAAACGCTAAACGCGAAAACTTTTACTTTAAAAATATCAGTTAACTTGCAATAATGAAACAGTCCCAACACACAAACAACATTAAAACAAAGTAGGAAAACAAGAAAAGAAACAGTCGCAGCAGAGAGATCTTTAAAAAAGGCTGGGCATGTCTTATGTTTTAAAAGATATAAAGCCATTTGGACTTGGACACACCGACAGCATGGACGAAGCCCACCTCACAACTCCCTCCACCAAAGTGGGGTGGGGGAAATAAGATTTTTATCAAATAAAATTTTAAAAAATAATTATTTTTTTAAAATCAAAGGATGGGTTTTCTATGTTGATGTTTTTTTAGAGGAAAATTATTAATTCAATGTATTTGAGTTAATATTTCGTTTTATAATTATTTATTAAAGGCGTGAAAGCATAGATATGCATGTTTATATACAGGTAGTCCTTCGGTTACGACGGTCCCATCCCGAATTACGCTGTTTTGTGGTTACGAACGAGCCCGCTTAAAAAAAATATATATTACCCGTTATTCCGTATTTTTAAATATATTTTTTTAAACTTTTGTTTTTCATGATGTAAAGAATTGTTTTCTTTGTTTGAAATCAAAAATTTATTGAATAATATGTATTATTATTTTTTCAAACTAAAACTTTCGTTTGCGAATTTTTCTCATAGCGAACTTTTCAATCAAGTCAGTAAAGCTAAGTAAGCTTACAAGTTCCTTTTCAATGCTCATATAGAGAGCATAATCAGTCTTTGTTGTCCCATGCAAATTTTTACTCATTTTATATTCGTTTCAACTTTGAAAAGGATCACTCTCAGCTGCAGTTTGATGTCATCATCGAAATATAGATGCTAAATGCGATGTGTACATTTGTAAAGGACTGTGTGAAATTTAGCTCATTCAAAAGCAGCCAAATTTTTAGCTCTGTGCACGTGTTTAGAGTTTCGCATTGGGTTACTTCCTTTTCCTTACCCTGAGCCTGGGTCTGGACAATAATTTTTTTAAGATTAAGAGTTCTGAAAATTGGACTAATTCTGAAGGTAAGCAGTCTTCGAAATCGCTTGAATATTCTTCCATTAACTTGGCTGCTGCCCATAGGATTGCGAAATTGCTGAGCTCAGTTAGGGTTGTAAGAAAGCCAAATTTCTCATGGATGTCTTTATATACGCCTAACCGATTTTGTAGGGCTTAAGAAAGTTAAGAAAATACCTTAAACTTGAATTTTTGTCTCGGGGAGAATACTGATTTGGTGATGTCCCTTTATCAAACTGACGTTGTTTGTTTTTTTTAATATGTTTTTTTTTAATAGCACGGACTTGTCCTTTCCTTTGTCTTCATAAGAATAAAATTAAGAATGCTGTCTTTTAACAAACTCAATGAGAGACTTCCTTTTTAAAATTGTTTCCCAAATTTCAAGTAAAATAGCGACTTCGAGGTGTTCAAGTTCTTTAGAAATCCTTCTGCTTCAAGTCAACCATTCCAACCATGAACACAACCATTCCAGCCATGAACACAACCATTCCAACCATGAACACAACCATTCCAGCCATGAACACAACCATTCCAACCATGAACACAACCATTCCAGCCATGAACACAACCATTCCAACCATGAACACAACCATTCCAACCATGAACACAACCATTCCAGCCATGAACACAACCATTCCAGCAATGAACACAACCATTTCAGCCATGAACACAACCATTCCAACCATGGACACAACCATTCCAACCATGGACACAACCATTCCAGCCATGAACACAACCATTCCAGCCATGAACACAGCCAGCAGTGGTTACGGCGTCAGATGTTTTCTCCACTGTAACAAGTTTGGTGTGGCTCAAGATTTGATTTGCTAAAATTTGCCAAGTACCAAACAACGATTGGAGAAGCTCAAGTTTGCCACAGATTGTACGGGTCCTTCTCAACCTGGTGTGGGTCAGACCACGGCCTGCGGGTCGCATGCTGCCAAGCGTGTTAAATATAAAGACCTGTTTCTCAGATGCACATGTCTCCCCATGAAAATGACCATTATTTTCTTTTTTGTCTCAAAAGGCATACAGAGCACAGCTTCAGTATACCGGCTCAACTTTTCGACTCTTGCATTAAAATTTATATTCTCAAATATTTAATAGAAATTTGGAGCAAATATTACTCATTATTTAAAGGTTGACAGCTTTCATCGTCCCCGGCATTCTTATTTGTTATCATCCAGTTACATACATACGTACAGAAACTTAACTCGAGTATTCGCCCAAATTACATCTTAAGACAACTCTAACTTTAATGGTAACCCTAACCCTAATTCTAACCCTAAAAAAAAATCCTAAGCCTAACTCTAACCCTAACCCTAAACCCTAAACCTAACCCGAAAAATCATCTTAGCCTCACTGGACATGGGAGCAGTAGCCCCAGAACCAACAGAAGACGTGGACGTTTGTCGTCCAGTTCTGCCGACCTTCACCTGACAGAACCCCCCTCCCTCCATGTTTCAGTAGAGTCCACACATTTGTCTTGGGTTTTATTTTCCTTTGGTTGTTTCAGCGGGCAGTAAGTCAAACATGGGGGCAGTAAGTCAAACATGGGGGCAGTAAGTTAAACCTGCGGGCAGTAAGTCCAATATGCGGGCAGTAAGTCCAAAATGCGGGCAGTAAGTCCAACATGCGGTCAGTAATTCAAACATGGGGGTAGTAAGTCAAACATGGGGGGGGGGCAGTAAGTCAAACATGCGGGTAGTAAGTCCAACATGCGGGCAGTAAGTCAAACATGGGGGCAGTAAGTCAAACATGGGGGTAGTAAGTCCAACATGCGGGCAGTAAGTCAAACACGGGGGCAGTAAGTCAAACATGCGTACAGTAAGTCAAACATGGGGGCAGTAAGTCAAGTTTAAAGTGCAGTAAGTCAAGTTTAAAGGGCAGTAAGTCAAGTTTAAAGGGCAGTAAGTCAAGTTTAAAGGGCAGTAAGTCAAGTTTAAAGGGCAGTAAGTCCAGTTTAAAGGGCAGTAAGTCAAGTTTAAAGGGCAGTAAGTCAAGTTTAAAGGGCAGTAAGTCAAGTTTAAAGGGCAGTAAGTCAAGTTTAAAGGGCAGTAAGTCAAGTTTAAAGGGCAGTAAGTCACGTTTAAAGGGCGGTAAGTCAAGTTTAAAGGGCAGTAAGTCAAGTTTAAAGGGCAGTAAGTCAAGTTTAAAGGGCAGTAAGTCAAGTTTAAAGGGCAGTAAGTCAAGTTTAAAGGGCAGTAAGTCAAGTTTAAAGGGCAGTAAGTCAAGTTTAAAGGGCAGTAAGTCAAGTTTAAAGGGCAGTAAGTCAAGTTTAAAGGGCAGTAAGTCAAGTTTAAAGGGCAGTAAGTCAAGTTTAAAGGGCAGTAAGTCAAGTTTAAAGGGCATTTCAAGCCATTTGGGATTGACTACTTTTGTTCAGAAATTTTGTTGATCTCATTTTATAAAACTTTTTTTTTATTTGCACGTGCTAAACATGTCTGCCTGCTGGAAGGTGGGGCGTGGCTGGGGGGCGGGGGAGTGAACTCTGAAGATCACAAATGGGCCGTCCACAAACGTCACTAGAGTTCTCGTCCCTGAGTTTAAGAGATTTCTTAAATGGACACAGCGCTAAAACAAAAATCAATTTCATCTCGGCGTTGACAGACTAACGGTTACGACAGCAGACGATTTCAGACGTTTACCCCTCTCCCCCCCTCACCACCACAATAATGATAATGTGTGTGTGGCGGGGAGGAGGGGGTGAAGGTGGTGGGTTAGTTACTTGAATTCCAAAGTTTCAATTTTATGTCCGCAAAAATCAAATAAATTGCCGGGCAAACTAAGTGAATAAGACCAGGGCAGTGAATTCCTTTATTAGTTTTTGTGTTTCGAAATAAAATTTATTCCATCAAATTGACTTATTACTTATACATTAAAGGCGCTCATTCTATACAGAAAATTATTTCATGCTACGCTTCAATGATTTGGAAGGAGGATTTTTTAATTTTATATTTAAAATATTTTTTATTACAATTTTTAAAAATATTTCTATCTGGCAATAAAGTTTAAATGGACATAACATAGTAACATAGCATAGCAACATAGCATAGTAACATAACATAATAACATAGCATAGTAACATAACATAGTAACATAACATAGTAACATGTGGGCCCAGTGCCTGACATTTTCGGCCCAGTTTATGACATTGTAGGCCCAGTAACTGACATTGTGGGCCCAGTAACTGACATTTTGCGTCCAGTGCCTAACATTGTGGGCCCTGTGACTGACATTGCGGGCCCACTCACCAGAAGCCAATATGAACCAATAAGATTGCCGTATTTATTCAAACAAACAGCGTATCTTGATGTAACACTGTTGTCTCCGTCTAGGTGCGCCCAGCAAGGATTTTCCCGTTCACGACGCGCCATGTTCATTGCATTTGATGTGATTGCACTTGGTGCAGTCTTAAGGTCTGTCTATGCCATTGTTTTGTTAACACACACTTTAGTCTACGTGTGTACAAGATTGATGCTGGCCTGTCTACGTGTGTACAAGATTGAAATGGCCTGTCTACGTGTGTACAAGATTGAAATGGCCTGTCTACGTGTGTACAAGATTGATGCTGGCCTGTCTACGTGTGTACAAGATTGATGCTGGCCTGTCTACGTGTGTACATGATTGATGCTGGCCTGTCTACGTGTGTACAAGATTAATGCTGGCCTGTCTACGTGTGTACAAGATTGATGCTGGCCTGTCTACGTTTGTACAAGATTGATGCTGGCCTGTATACGTGTGGTGAGCGCCCCACGCTTTTATGTGCAGTGGATAGGTTCACGGATTTCACCTGTAATCATAGAAATTTTTTATTTTCTTCTTTTGCGTGAACTTTCTATATGTAAATAAAAGCGTGTCCTTTTTTTTAAACAAAAAGATATTTTTAAAAGTATTTTTTTCCTACTTTTTAGTCTCAATATTTTATTTTAATGTGGGTGTGAGAAGAAAAAAATATTCCCCAACTGAAAATCGAAACCCGGACCTCCAAAAGTTTCCACCATTGTAGAGGGTTAATGGATTCAGGAACTTTCATCTCCATTTTGTAACGCAGTAATTCATCAGAAGAGCTGTCGTCATTTTCTGTCTCTGAGCCAAACTCCATTACTGTCATTAGCATAATACGCTTTTCATTTGGTTTGATAAGTAGGCGAAGTGTTAGAACCATGGTAGGCAAACTTTATCAACATTTTGAACATTTCTGTCAGTCAATAGTTTAAAACCTAAATGTTCCTGTAATCTTCAGGAAATTTATTATTTATCGGCCGCAATTTATTATTATTATTTTTTTACTTGTTGACTTCCAATAATGTTTAAGTGATTGGTCGATTAATCGTTAAAAAATAATTTAATTGTTAAATTTTTTATCAATTAATCGAGAAATTAATCCCTAATTTCCGCAGCCATACTAAAAATATATCCATTTGATATTGACTCGTTGTGAAGATAAGACAGTCAGTTGTAAAGATAAGACTGTCAGTTGTAATGATAAGACAGTCAGTTGTAATGATAAGACAGTCAGTTGTAATGATAAGACAGTCAGTTGTAATGATAAGACAGTCAGTTGTAATGATAAGACAGTCAGTTGTAATGATAAGACAGTCAGTTGTAAAGATAAGCCAGTCAGTTGTAATGATAAGACAGTCAGTTGTAAAGATAAGACAGTCAGTTGTAAAGATAAGACAGTCAGTTGTAATGATAAGACAGTCATTTGTAATGATAAGACAGTCAGTTGTAATGATAAGACAGTCAGTTGTAATGAAAAGACAGTCAGTTGTAATGATAAGACAGTCAGTTGTAATGATAAGACAGTCAGTTGTAATGATAAGACAGTCAGTTGTAATGATAAGACAGTCAGTTGTAATGATAAGACAGTCAGTTGTAATGATAAGACAGTCAGTTGTAATGATAAGACAGTCAGTTGTAATGATAAGACAGTCAGTTGTAATGATAAGACAGTCAGTTGTAATGATAAGACAGTCAGTTGTAATGATAAGACAGTCAGTTGTAATGATAAGACAGTCAGTTGTAATGATAAGACAGTCAGTTGTAATGATAAGACAGTCAGTTGTAATGATAAGACAGTCAGTTGTAATGATAAGACAGTCAGTTGTAATGATAAGACAGTCAGTTGTAATGATAAGACAGTCAGTTGTAATGATAAGACAGTCAGTTGTAATGATAAGACAGTCAGTTGTAATGATAAGACAGTCAGTTGTAATGATAAGACAGTCAGTTGTAATGATAAGACAGTCAGTTGTAATGATAAGACAGTCAGTTGTAATGATAAGACAGTCTGTTTGAATCTGTTGTAAACTAACCTTTACTCAAACCGTAACCCCATCGTATGACGTCACATGGTGAGAATACAAGATATGTTCAGAGTTAATGTAATCTCTCCTGGCGTCTGCTTGTCGTTATGATGGTGAGACCTGGAACTGCTAATTGTATTATTGCTGACAGGGGGAGCGAGCTCTGCTGCTGACAAGAGTAATAACTATTGCGTTACCATATACCGGTTACACGGGCGTCCCTCGGAAGCCGCATCAATTTGTTTCCCTTCCCTTTGTTAATGCATGAGATAGTGCGCAAGTCGTACAGAGATACATTCAGACGCTGGGCGGGCTTTTGTAGTTGCGTCACTTCCTCTTTGTATATGACGCCACAGAGGAAGGCAACTGTTTTTTTGTGAGCATCCAGGGTTAGTAGTTGGAGGGGGGGTGTACTTTGATAGTATGAAAGAACCCACCTAAAGTATCCACTTAAAGTACCAACTTAAAGTACCCACCTAAAGTACCCACCTAAAATATCCACTTAAAGTACCCACCTAAAATAACCACTTAAAGTACCCACCTAAAATAACCACTTAAAGTACCCACCTAAAGTACCCACCTAAAATATCCTCTTAAAGTACCCACCTAAAATAACCACTTAAAGTACCCACCTAAAATAACCACTTAAAGTACCCACCTAAAATATCCACTTATAGTACCCACCTAAAATAACCACTTAAAGTACCCACCTAAAATAACCACTTAAAGTACCCACCTAAAATATCCACTTAAAGTACCCACCTAAAATAACCACTTAAAGTACCCACCTAAAATAACCACTTAAAGTAGCCACCTAAAGTACCCACCTAAAATATCCTCTTAAAGTACCCACCTAAAATAACCACTTAAAGTACCCACCTAAAGTACCCACCTAAAATAACCACTTAAAGTACCAACCTAAAGTACCCACCTAAAATATCCACTTAAAGTACCCACCTAAAATAACCACTTAAAGTACCCACCTAAAGTACCCACCTAAAATATCCTCTTAAAGTACCCACCTAAAATAACCACTTAAAGTACCCACCTAAAATAACCACTTAAAGTACCCACCTAAAATAACCACTTAAAGTACCCACCTAAAGTACCCACCTAAAATATCCTCTTAAAGTACCCACCTAAAATAACCACTTAAAGTACCCACCTAAAATATCCACTTAAAGTACCCACCTAAAATAACCACTTAAAGTACCCACCTAAAATAACCACTTAAAGTACCCACCTAAAATAACCACTTAAAGTACCCACCTAAAATAACCACTTAAAGTACCCACCTAAAATATCCACTTAAAGTACCCACCTAAAATAACCACTTAAAGTACCCACCTAAAATAACCACTTAAAGTACCCACCTAAAGTACCCACCTAAAATATCCTCTTAAAGTACCCACCTAAAATAACCACTTAAAGTACCCACCTAAAGTACCCACCTAAAATAACCACTTAAAGTACCCACCTAAAGTACCCACCTAAAATATCCACTTAAAGTACCCACCTAAAATATCCACTTATAGTACCCACCTAAAATAACCACTTAAAGTACCCACCTAAAATAACCACTTAAAGTACCCACCTAAAATATCCACTTAAAGTACCCACCTAAAATAACCACTTAAAGTACCCACCTAAAATAACCACTTAAAGTAGCCACCTAAAGTACCCACCTAAAATATCCTCTTAAAGTACCCACCTAAAATAACCACTTAAAGTACCCACCTAAAGTACCCACCTAAAATAACCACTTAAAGTACCAACCTAAAGTACCCACCTAAAATATCCACTTAAAGTACCCACCTAAAATAACCACTTAAAGTACCCACCTAAAGTACCCACCTAAAATATCCTCTTAAAGTACCCACCTAAAATAACCACTTAAAGTACCCACCTAAAATAACCACTTAAAGTACCCACCTAAAATAACCACTTAAAGTACCCACCTAAAGTACCCACCTAAAATATCCTCTTAAAGTACCCACCTAAAATATCCACTTAAAGTACCCACCTAAAATATCCACTTAAAGTACCCACCTAAAATATCCACTTAAAGTACCCACCTAAAATATCCACTTAAAGTACCCACCTAAAATAACCACTTAAAGTACCCACCTAAAATAACCACTTAAAGTACCCACCTAAAATAACCACTTAAAGTACCCACCTAAAATAACCACTTAAAGTACCCACCTAAAATAACCACTTAAAGTACCCACCTAAAATATCCACTTAAAGTACCCACCTAAAATAACCACTTAAAGTACCCACCTAAAATAACCACTTAAAGTACCCACCTAAAATAACCACTTAAAGTACCCACCTAAAATATCCACTTAAAGTACCCACCTAAAATAACCACTTAAAGTACCCACCTAAAATAACCACTTAAAGTACCCACCTAAAATATCCTCTTAAAGTACCCACCTAAAATAACCACTTAAAGTACCCACCTAAAGTACCCACCTAAAATAACCACTTAAAGTACCCACCTAAAGTACCCACCTAAAATATCCACTTAAAGTACCCACCTAAAATAACCACTTAAAATACCCACCTAAAGTACCCACCTAAAATAACCACTTAAAGTACCCACCTAAAATATCCACTTAAAGTACCCACCTAAAATATCCACTTAAAGTACCCACCTAAAATATCCACTTAAAGTACCCACCTAAAATATCCACTTAAAGTACCCACCTAAAATATCCACTTAAAGTACCCACCTAAAATAACCACTTAAAGTACCCACCTAAAATATCCACTTAAAGTACCCACCTAAAATAACCACTTAAAGTACCCACCTAAAATAACCACTTAAAGTACCCACCTAAAATATCCTCTTAAAGTACCCACCTAAAATAACCACTTAAAGTACCCACCTAAAGTACCCACCTAAAATAACCACTTAAAGTACCCACCTAAAGTACCCACCTAAAATATCCACTTAAAGTACCCACCTAAAATAACCACTTAAAATACCCACCTAAAGTACCCACCTAAAATAACCACTTAAAGTACCCACCTAAAATATCCACTTAAAGTACCCACCTAAAATATCCACTTAAAGTACCCACCTAAAATATCCACTTAAAGTACCCACCTAAAATATCCACTTAAAGTACCCACCTAAAATATCCACTTAAAGTACCCACCTAAAGTACCCACCTAAAATATCCACTTAAAGTACCCACCTAAAATATCCACTTAAAGTACCCACCTAAAATATCCACTTAAAGTACCCACCTAAAGTGTCCACTTAAAGTACCAACTTAAAGTACCTACCTAAAGTACTCACTTAGGTAATCACTAAAGTACTACCTCTCTAATAGCTTGGGACGGTGTTAATGTTTATTCCAAGACCAGAGTATAGTTGTTTGTGTCACATGTCATCACGTGACCGCACGTGTGTATGGGGGCCACCGCGTGGCAATCAAACTGTTTTGTTAAATTTAAATAGAAAGATATATCTAAAAACAACCTTTACTATTAGCATCTCCTCTGGTCGGTTACACCTATGCCTATCATATGTTTCATTTCTCTACTCTAAAATTATCCTGGAATGTCTTGTAACGATACGTTGTATACGCCTCTGTCTATCATTTTATCCATTCTTCTTGTTCTAACACATGTGCCAACTAGGGGTGCTCGAGTTGTTGGAACTGATCTTTAACAACTAGCATTGGTGTATATGTTACCGGCAATGTGTGAAATTCAGGCCTAGGCAATGTATAGAATGCCTGATGGTTTCAGGCAAAGTATGAAATGATTGATATTTCATACATTGCCTAAGCATTCTATAGAATGCCGAGTTGTCGTCCGGCAAAGTATGTAATTGGCCTACCCCGGCCATTTTCCAGCCACTGATGTTGGCTGTGGCTCTTTGGTCGTTGTTTGATGATGGCGATCGAAGCCCGCGAGTGTAGAAAGTTATTGTAAGACAGCATTTAGCCGCTACGAGGTTCCACGACCAAATCACAGACAATTTTGACAATATTCTCCTCACGATGTCTGTTTATGTTATCCGGCTGAGATTCCACAGACGTTTTCACATAACGTTTCCCCGTTGGATTGCTGTGTGACGATGTCGGAAGAGAATGTAGTGCTAGGACAGGAATCACGCCATGCTTACATGCAACGACGGTTCTACGATGAGTTATCTAAAGTAAGAGCCAATGCTGCTAAAACAGCGTTTTTTAAAACCGAAACTGTTACCAAAAATTGGTCGACGATGTGAAAATGGCTAAGACCACCATTAAGCAAGAACCACGTGACTATCGGCTGGTGAAACACTATGTCATGATGGTGGAAAATAAGAGTAAGTTTATCTAACCTGTTAAAGAAGGCGTGAGTGCCATTTTGTTTTACGTGGCGGACTCCGAGATATTTGACGTACTTCATAAAGCCCATTTTGCCATTGTTTATGGAGGACGGGACAGAATGTTGAAAGAACATTCACCCAAATACAAGAACGTTCACCCAAATACAAGAACGTTCACCCAAATACAAGAACGTTCACCCAAATACAAGAACGCTAACCCGTCATGATATTGAACGGTGTATTACCCTTAGTGAACCTTGACAGAAAAAACAAAAAGTCATTGTGGTGAAGCCAATTGCTTTTTCTGAATTCAAATCTCGTTGTCAAGTCGATCTCATGGACTTTAAATCACATCCTGATGGGGAATACAAGTTTATAATGGTGTATCAAGATCATCCCACCAAGTTCGTAGTTCTCAGGGCCCTGAAGACAAAGAGGGCACACAAGAAGTAGCATACCAGCTCGTAGACACATTAACGTTGCTTGGTGCTCCAATGATTCTACAGTCCAATAACGGCAGGGAATTTGCAAACAATGTGGTAAGCAGCCTCAAGGAGTACTGGCCCACCTTGAAGATCGTTCATGGTTAGCTGCGCCACATACAAGCCAGGGGAGCGTCGAAAGAGCTAACCAAGACATCGAAAATATGCTGTGTGCTTGGATGCAAGATGAAATAACTGGCAACTGGAGTGAGGAGTTACGGTTCGTCCAACTCAAGAAAAACAGAGCTTTTCATTCTGGGATTAAAAGATCACCATACGAAGCTCTCTTTGGCTGCAGAGCTAAAGTAGGCCTAACAACGTCGTCCATACCTACAGTAGGCCTCGCATCGTCGTCCATACCTACAGTAGGCCTCACAACATCGTCCATGCCTACAGTAGGCCTCACAAAGTCGTCCATACCTACAGTAGGCCTCACATCGTCGTCCATACCTACAGTAGGCCTCACATCGTCGTCCATGCCTACAGTAGGCCTCACATCGTCGTCCATACCTACAGTAGGCCTCACAACGTCGTCCATACCTACAGTAGGCCTCACAACGTCGTCCATACCTACAGTAGGCCTCACAACCTCGTCCATACCTACAGTAGGCCTCACAACGTCGTCCATACCTACAGCAGGCCTCACAACGTCGTCTCTACCTGACGATGATTTACAAGATGTGGAATCAGAGGAAGACCTCGAAAAAATAATACAGAGCGTGCATCGTGTGCTTTATTTTGTATTACTTCCACTTTAAAGTACGTTATTATCAATAAAGTCTTTTGCTGCGCTCGTTTTACACTTTGCCTAAACGAAATCCGGTATTCTATAGAATGCCTAGACGAAGTATGCAAAAGTTTTTAAATACTTTGCCTGAAACCATTAGGCATTCTATACATTGCCTAGGCATTCTATAGAATGGCTGATTTCACACATTGCCTGTAACATATACACAGTAGTTAGAGATGCTATATTCTATGTACAATGATAACTGGTATGATGTGTACCTGTGGTCTGATAGGCCTGCATATGGTGGCCCCTGTCCCAGTACTTGTGGTCTGATAGGCCTGCCTATGAGGGCCCTGGCCCAGTACCTTTGTTCTGATAGGCCTGCCTATGAGGGCCCCTGGCCAAGTATTTGTTGTCTGATAGGCCTGTATATGAGGACCCCTGGCCCAGTACCTGTGTTCAGATAGGCATGTCTGTGATGGACCACAAGCACACTGCCTACAGTGGTGATGTATGAGGCAGACCTGCTAGCTATCGAAAAATTAGGTCAGCATCATCTGTTTTATGAGTAAATTCCTTATACATCGAAGCTCTTTTAAGCCTATAATTGGAGTTGTTTGTCATTTAAAATCCACTCCGGCAACTCAGACACAAAAAGAAGAGCCGGGTGTTGTAAGGTCGACAGTTATTACTGTCAGGCTAATGGAGAAAGCAAGTTTCACGCGAGAAAAGAAAAATAAACACCAAAGGGGAGTAACCGGTAAAATTAGTTTCTACCCACTGCGTCGTGTGGGGGTTGCGAGTCCTAGGTAAACAGAAATATGACCCACGGTCGCCGTGGGCGGTGATTCTTGACTCTTTACTACCCCAGTAAAACTAACTTCAGTTATAAACTTTTTACTACCCCAGTAAAACTAACTTCAGTTATACAACTTTTTTTACTACCCCTGTTAAACTAACTTCTGTTTTAAAACTGTCATGGAAGCCTTGCTTAAAAACTGTGAGATTCCATTAAAAATCATAGTTAGAAAAAATTTAAAAAATGACATCGTAAAAGAAGATGAAGATTCAGATGATTTATTAAAATAATTAAACCACATAACAAATCCCACCACAACATCACGCCATAGGGCGGAGTGGGAGGGGGGGGGGTGTTGTCACTAAGTTAATGAATGAAGGCCAAGGTCTAACAGCTGACCGTTGTACCAGTAAGACTAGGCCAAGGTATAACAGCTGACCGTTGTACCAGTAAGACGAGGCCAAGGTATAACAGCTGACCGTTGTACCAGTAAGAAGACTAGGCCAAGGAATAACAGCTGACCGTTGTACCAGTAAGAATGAAGGCCAAGGTATAACAGCTGACCGTTGTACCAGTAAGACGAGACCAAGGTATAACAGCTGACCGTTGTACCAGTAAGAATGAAGGCCAAGGTATAACAGCTGACCGTTGTACCAGTAAGACTGAAGGCCAAGGTATAACAGCTGACCGTTGTACCAGTAAGACTAGGCCAAGGTATAACAGCTGACCGTTGTACCAGTAAGACGAGACCAAGGTACAACAGCTGACCGTTGTACCAGTAAGACTGAAGGCCAAGGTATAACAGCTGACCGTTGTACCAGTAAGACGAGGCCAAGGTATAAAATCTGACCGTTGTACCAGTAAGACGAGACCAAGGTATAACAGCTGACCGTTGTACCAGTAAGAATGAAGGGCAAGGTATAACAGCTGACCGTTGTACCAGTAAGAATGAAGGCCAAGTTCTAACAGCTGACCGTTGTACCAGTAAGACTAGGCCAAGGTATAACAGCTGACCGTTGTACCCGTAAGACGAGACCAAGGTATAACAGCTGACCGTTGTACCAGTAAGACTAAGCCAAGGTATAACAGCTGACCGTTGAACCAGTAAGACGAGACCAAGGTATAACAGCTGACCGTTGTACCAGTAAGACGTGACCAAGGTATAATAGCTGACCGTTGTACCAGTAAGCCGAGGCCAAGGCATAACAGCTGACCGTTGTACCAGTAAGACGAGACCAAGGTATAACAGCTGACCGTTGTACCAGTAAGACTAGGCGAAGGTATAACAGCTGACCGTTGTACCAGTAAGACGAGGCCAAGGTATAACAGCTGACCGTTGTACCAGTAAGACGAGGCCAAGGTATAACAGCTGACCGTTGTACCAGTAAGACGAGGCCAAGGTATAACAGCTGACCGTTGTACCAGTAAGACGAGACCAAGGTATAACATCTGACCGTTGTACCAGTTAGAAAGACCAAGGTATAACAGCTGACCGTTGTACCAGTAAGAATGAAGGGCAAGGTATAACAGCTGACCGTTGTACCAGTAAGAATGAAGGCCAATGTATAACAGCTGACCGTTGTACCAGTAAGACGAGACCAAGGTATAACAGCTGACCGTTGTACCAGTAAGACTGAAGGCCAAGGTATAACAGCTGACCGTTGTACCAGTAAGACGAGACCAAGGTATAACAGCTGACCGTTGTACTAGTTAGACGAGACCAAGGTATAACAGCTGACGGTTGTACCAGTAAGAGGTGACCAATGTCCACATAATTAAGACAGCTGACCGTTGTACCAGTAAGAAGTGACCAATGTCCACATAATTAAGACAGCTGACCGTTGTACCAGTAAGAGGTGACCAATGTCCACATAATTAAGACAGCTGACCGTTGTACCAGTAAGAGGTGACCAATGTCCACATAATTAAGACAGCTGACCGTTGTACCAGTAGGAGGTGACCAATGTCCACATAATTAAGACAGCTGACCGTTGTACAAGTAAGAGGTGACCAATGTCCACATAATTAAGACAGCTGACCGTTGTACCAGTAAGAGGTGACCAATGTCCACATAATTAAGACAGCTGACCGTTGTACCAGTAAGAAGTGACCAATGTCCACATAATTAAGACAGCTGACCGTTGTACCAGTAAGAGGTGACCAATGTCCACATAATTAAGACAGCTGACCGTTGTACCAGTAAGAGGTGACCAATGTCCACATAATTAAGACAGCTGACCGTTGTACCAGTAAGAAGTGACCAATGTCCACATAATTAAGACAGCTGACCGTTGTACCAGTAAGAAGTGACCAATGTCCACATAATTAAGACAGCTGACCGTTGTACCAGTAAGAGGTGACCAATGTCCACATAATTAAGACAGCTGACCGTTGTACCAGTAAGAGGTGACCAATGTCCACATAATTAAGACAGCTGACCGTGGTACCAGTAAGAGGTGACCAATGTCCACATAATTAAGACAGCTGACCGTTGTACCAGTAAGAAGTGACCAATGTCCACATAATTAAGACAGCTGACCGTTGTACCAGTAAGAGGTGACCAATGTCCACATAATTAGGACAGCTGACCGTTGTACCAGTTGTTACGTCTCTAATGTTTAGGTGGATTGTACCTTGCTCTCCGCTACACACAACATACACAAGAGATGACACAAGTCTGTGTAACGATGCAATGTTTATTCCACTATAAACAACTGTACAACTGGCTGTCTTGCCTTGACATAAAATACATCTATATATAACGGGCTGTATGCTCAAGCATGCCCTCGGTCCG